>JAQFYE010003116.1:0-16131 GCA_034694305.1 Protaphorura glebata
TCATTCGAAGAAACGACAGGTCTTGTTGATTATAACAGCGGTTGTCAAGTGAAACCGCGAATTTTGGCAATGTTTCGTCCATCTTCGTAATGTAAAAGGAGTTACTAAGCAACCTGTTTGAGCGGTCACTGACCGGCCATTGGTTTAGAAACTCAAAAGTGCTCATCATTGAACATTCGTCTACTTCATTGGCTTCATTTTAAGCAATGTCTCGGTTAAATCGGATAATCCGATCGACGGAAGAATGAAATCGAATAGCGCTCGATGTTTCGCGGCCACCCTGTATCTTCAACTTTTCCTATTTCTTTGCAGTCGAGTGATTTGTCTTTTCACTATCTCATTGCAAATTTAAATTATCATAGTTTTTATTCCTGGTTGTAGTTGTAACTTTGTAAGTTGTGTAAGGTGAGCTGCTGAAGTTTGTTCAATCTGTATTTTTGAGCAACTGTTTTCAAACTAAGTGTAAATTCAAAAGTTTGCCGGAATTTTATACAATGAGTAGTCCTCTTGGCGGCAAATCGTAATATGTGAACTCAATTAAGCATTAAGCTGATAAAATTGAAGTAAAATTAAAGGCCTGTGTGTGCAGTGGAGTAGAATGGGGGACTTAAGTAATTCCGATATTGTTTACGGGGTCAGAAGGGAGCTAGTGGATTCACTGAAAGTTTTACAGAGTAGGAGGAAGGACTTAAAAATGGCCCAGCCAAATATAATTCCCGTTCCCGAAAATTCATATGAAGTTATGCACGCTTTTTTCCAAGGGAAAGATGATGAAGAAGTAAGTCCTGTTTTCCGGGCACAAATATATGGCACAAATCCGTTTGACGTTCGAGTTTATCGTCTAAACTCAGATGGGCGGTGGTATAGTGGACAAGGGACGGGTGGAGTCACCGTGAGGATAGATCAAGACGTCATGGCGATTTTTCGTGACAAAAACGCGTATTTCATGTATGGACCAGCGGAGATAAGTACTCTGGGTGGGGGCACTGTCCGCCAAGAGAAGAAAACACTGGAACTTCGTTTTCTGACAAAACTAGACTGTCATGCCTTCAAGGAACGGTTTGATACCGCGCTTGAAGGAAGATTTCCGCTGTGAGTCTAGTATGGCAAAGGTCAAAGGATTTGACCTTTGATGACCTCTGGAGGACAGCGTTTTCAATTTGACAAAGAAGTAAGTGGTGATATTTCATCACTATTAATAAGTAATAACACCCAGTATACACTAGACTAGACCTCTCAACTCTGTGATCAGCTGACGGGGTTACCTTGTCAGACCTTATTGCCCTACATAACGCAATGGTAGAGAAATCCCAGATTCAATTCAATTCAAATAGGTTTTTATTGAAGCCAATCAAAACTAAGCAGACAATTGTACTCAACTACAAGTCGAAAAAGTAATCTTCCCAATTGCCTGAATGTCGAAGATGAAAATATAATTTTGATACATTAATTTTGTCAAAAAGTACTTTGGATGAATTCCACTAAAACACGTGGTGGTGATGACCCGATAGTTAGTTGAGTCTTGAAGGACCAGATAGACTTGGGACTCAGCGAAATTGCAGAGAAAAGATTGCATTAAGAATATTGCATAAAGCTTGTGCAGCTTGAATAATATGCTTCATATTTTCATATAAGCTCAAGGTTTGTTTGAAGTTTATGTAAATATCTTTCCTCTCATTCCTTCGTGCAGGATTTGTAAGACGATCAAATTGCATACCTCGGTATGTGTGAACGCAGGTCTAACGCACTAATAAAAAACAAACAACAAACATGTCATTAAGGAGGACTAGGAGGACCGACCTACAGCTAGACCCAATCCAAACTGTTGACTGTGTTGACTAAACTAGGTACTAGGAGTTCAATAGGAAGATGTTATGTAGACACTGTTAATTTATTTAATTGCTTTGGTTTGATTAAATAAATAAATAAAAAATAAATAGAGCAAACAAATTTACTGCATAAGCGTCAACTGGGATAATTCTAATGAATAGTAATTTGTAATTTTTGCTTAATATTTTCCACAGATTTACCTCGAGTAAAGTTGACTGGGATTGAGTCCTTATTCTGGCGTCACCACTCACCAGTGTGGTAACCCTACCACACATTTGGCCACTTTTAAAGCCATCTACTGGTCTACTATTTTTCTGTCATTCACCACCAGACCAATTCTGAAGATTATCAGGAGGAGTACGACAATTTACTTTTCTTTGTCCACTACATGTTCCGCAAAATTCGGAATTGGAAAGGAAATTTTTTGCGTTCGCTAGCAGACCTCATTGAATGTGAATGTAGTATGAGTATGATGACATGTCCTTACCGATTGTTTATGAGTAAATTATTACAGGACAAGGACATTGCAAGAATGAAGACTAATATCAGAGAAAGTTGAAAACACTCAGGATTTAATCAATCATTAATTTCATGTACTCATATTTCGTTTACATCAAAAGGTAGGATTGGTAGGAAGGTTCATTTTGTTACTTTCCAATTGTTTGATATATTGCTTTCACTTCATCATGAGTGAGTGGTGTCAAGTTGAACCCCTGTAATGGGGGACGACCTTCTAGATCTCTCATTTTATCCATTTTCTTTTTCATCCCTTTTCTCAAACTGTCGATTTCCGTGTCCAGTGTTTTCTGATCTGAAATTGATCAATTGCAAGTGAACAAAAATGTTTACTAATACTACTAAGGACTTAAAACATTTTCTAAGGATTTTGGAAAAGATACTAATGTGAAGATACAAATCTAAACGATTCGAGCTGTTCAATAACTTTTACCCATCGGATTATATATATAAGATTACTAAGGTTGTAAAATTCCCGGGTATTTAATATTATAATATTTGGGTATTTACCCGGGTAAATACCCAGGTGCTTATTCCCAATTTTGGTGTTCAATTCGGTTTGTAAATTCTACAGTTACTCAGTTACTAAATACAAGTAAATGTCCTTTGGGTAAACAAATTCCGGTTTATTTAGAGCATAGGCCGAAACCTCGTAGGTTCCCAGCCTAGGCTCCTTCGATTTGCGAAAGTCCATTTTAGGTACAACGAATTCATATTTTCCGCCGATAGCATTACAATTTGTGATGTTTTACGACAAAACTGAGTTTTATATACACTGAATTCAGTAAAAATCACGAAATCGAAGCTAGGCCAGGCCTACTGAAGCCTACCGGGGTTTCGGTCTATGATTTAGACTTAGACGTTATTGAATGATAACGCTTGCACATTTTGAATAGAATAAATTGAATTGAGGCATCGAGTTTTTCCCAAAATGAAGAAGTAACCATATTATATGGAAATCCGGTATGCTGACGGGGGGGAGGTGGAATTGATTAATTTAGGCAAATAAGGGGGTAGGGGTTCAAACACCTAGCTATTTCCGCTAGGTGTCACCCAGCATATGTGCTCCTAACTCTCCGTCCAGGGGGCTACACCTAGTATCCCTAGCGGAGTTCTAGGAGAGTCCATGTATAGAAGTAACACAACTAGAAAGTGTTTCATTTATGTTCACGATCATACGGAAAGAATGCAAATGAATGATTTTATTTAAACTGGTATTATAGATCGAAACCGCCGAGGAATGTTTCTGTATAAACAGAACTGCTTGAGACATCTGCGCATTGACATCAATTTTTACCCGATGGTTGTAAAATAAATATACACCCCGGGTAAATACCCTTACAACCCTAAAGATTAGATTACGATGATGGAATGAAACCTTAACTGCTTAACTGTGAAAGACTCTTACATACTATTAATATAATACTCACCTTCCTCCAACATTTTCCTGGCTTCTTTCGTCTCAAACCTGAAGAATGTGTTTCCCATCACAATCCATGAGTTCTTGTCCGACGTTTTCATCAAATGTCGAAGTCCTACTCTATTGTCGTTTCGTTTCTTATCCAACTGAACAATTTCACTCTTTTGTGTCAAAAGCTCTTCAGCAGTTCCTTCCAAGTCAATCAAATATTCTTCAATTTTGTTCGTTGGCACGTTCAAGTTCTCCATTTGTTCTGCCATCTTTTCTGTTAATCAAATAAGTAGAAAGTAGATTAACTTATATGCCTTCAATCTATCGAACTTTCCTTGTATCGAATCTAACGAATTTCCTTGGATTTCGTGAGTTCAATATACGGAGAGTCAGCTGTGAGGCGGCACCAAGGCAAAGATATGGTACTAAGAAGAGACTCATGTACTATGTACAGTAACAGCAAGACCAACCAATGTGTTCGTCGGAAGTATGGAACTGCGAAGTGGCCACGGCTGGACGTACCATTATAAGATAACGAACTAGTAATAACCTTGACTATCACAAATAAAATACGGAATGCATACCTTGACCTTCCAAAAATTCTTCAAATAGAAGCCAACTCTCTCCTGTACTTAATTTCCTTGACTTTCTCCTTGGACTTTCTCTTTAGATCTTCTTTCTTCTTAAGTGTGGTTATTCTCTCCAGCCTTTCGTGCTTATAAGGATTCTCTACGGCAGCTGTATCAAACGGTGCAAAATGTGTGATTCTTGCTGCTTTTCTATCCTCAGAATTCCCAAGTCCTTTTCTATCTCTTTTCAGAACAGTTTTAACAGGGAACTTTTGTCCTTGCCCCTCTGTTCCTAATCCACCTTCTCTATCCCAACCAGTTTTTAACATCAACTGAAAACCTTTGTTACTCTCTGGAATTCCGTAGTGAACTTTGTCCTTAATTCTTTTTGAAGTGCTCACCAAATGTGCAATTGATTTGACATGGATCCTCTCACTCGTATAATTTGAACTGCAAAAATCGCAGAATTTTGAACTTTCGCCGTCACCGTGATTGTGATCGTGACTGTTATCTTCAAGCCTTGTCTCATCAGAATTATTTCCCCTGGCCGCCTTTACCCAACGGGTAATAAGTTCACAAACTTCTCTCTTCTGTTTTTTCTGAGCCAATTTTAAAGCTGTATTACCAGTTTTGTCACGAAGTGTCCAATTAGCCCCAGCAGTCAAAAGAATATCAACACAATTAACAGATCCCGCACATGCTGCACACATTAACAATGTCCATCCAAACTCATCTGATGCATCCAAATCAAATTCTTCGTTGTTGATTCCTTCCGATAATTTCACGTAATCGTCCGATTCACACAATTTCATCAATTGTGAGTGCGTAGGTTTTAATTTTGGTTCCTTTGAAGTTGTATCTATTTTAACTACCGTCTTCTTGATAGAATTATGTACCACTCGAACTTCTTCGCCTTTTAAGATAAACACTGAATTTGAGGTCGATGGTTCGTTTATAATTTCGTCATATGTTTCCCTAACTTTATTTCCATCTATATTCTGCTGAGCAGTTGATGTTGATTTTACGATTTTTCGGTCGGCGAACGACAGAAGTTCTTCATTGAGTCCTTGACCTTTAATGAAAGTTTTCCATTTCAACATCACGTGAGGGATTGGATGTGGCCAGAGTTCGATTCGTTGGGCATTCAAATCTGCAATGAAATTAGATACAAATTTATCAATCTATACTCCAGACACTCGATTGCGACTTATTCCCATATCAAAAATTTTGAAATTCCTCGCTAATCAATTCCGACATTTCAAAATTTCCGTATACCCAACTATAACATATTATCGCGCACTATTCGAGTTCGATATCGAGACATTCCATTTGCGAGGATGAAGAACATACCAAATTGGATTAATGTATCTGACGGATTCGAAGCCGGATGTCGGGGTCCCGAATCTTTCTCCAACTTTCTCCACTGATCCTTTGGACGGAGAAATTAATAACAATTTGTAACGTCGAAACATACAAATATAAAAACAAGTCGAGGCTTCAAATTCAAATCAGTCACATTACAATATTTCTTTTTTGAAATTTTCAAACAAAATTTGGTTTGGTAATATCTGACTCCACCTCCTCATTAGTACGATTCTTTTCGCGCCCATGCCCGCCCATGGTAACGTTATTATTTTCCCCGTGTAAATCAATAGTGAACCAGACCAGCCATGATATTTGAGTATCGATCACCAACAAACAAAACTTTTTCTCTGTGTTCTTTATCGGAAGGAAAACTTGTGAATGATAGAAGAAAACGATTCGTGAGGTTCAGTTTCGTGTTCCTGAAAATCACGAAAGGAAATTCCGTGATTTCAAAAAAAATAAGAAAGAGATTTTTGAGAAGGCAGATTTCAAATTATAAAAATGGCTACCCAAACTCCACCAAACACGGTCAACGTCGAAGATCCCGAGCCAAATGATAACCTCACGCCCACGGCTTCCAGTATGTCAGTCCATGTCTCAAGTGAGCCATCAGAAGCAGACGGAAGCGGGCGGGCAAGTGTCAGCGAAGTCAGCTCTGTTCCTACCAGTATCGGTGGAAAAATTCGGAAGAATTTGAACAAGAAGAAACAGACGCGCCCAAAAAATGAACAGTTGCGATCAGATCAACGACCAACCACAGCCGCGATCACAGGTGCCCCTCCCCCTCTAGCAAAGGACGAGGGCGGTCCTTCGATTGCCCCCAGAAGGAAAAGCCTCTTGGATTATGTAGACTCTGACTTGGCTAAAAGTGGACAGGTAATTTGGAAAGGCAATTCTAGGATTGGTAATTCCTTTCCGTAAACCGTAACTCAGCTAATTTCTGACAATTCCGTCAGTGTTCATATGTTTTTAAAGAACAAACTATTTTATTTCGCGATAATGATTGTGACATTCTTTAAATCTCAACTTTTTCTACGTGATTTTACAGAAATCTGTTCTATTTCGGTTCCTTGCGGTTGGTTCTCATGAAGAAGACCCAGAAGACTTCTTGGTCTTACATGAGAAAATCAGTGAAATCATTAATGCTGCTTGCTATGACGAACCACTGACAGGAAACCTCATCGTATACCCAAGGCACTTCTCCCATATGTTGGAGGTCAATCCGTAATATTTTAATTACAATGTTGAATACAGGAAAAGCTCTTCCAGACGACCAGACTTCGGTTACCGAGGTTCAGTGGTCGTGATACTACTTACCGTAAAACTTGAAATAAAACGCGGGTACTTTCTCCATTCTCTCCACGCACAATAAATGAAGAAAGTAAAGAAAGCGACTGACTTGGTGACCGATTTTGAAAATGCAACCCAGGGTTTGTACGAGAAGTTTTACGGTACTAGCATCGGGGGTCTAAACTCCAGACCATCAGGATAAGGTGGTTGTGACCTTGACCCGATGCGGCCGGCCTCACTTTACGATTAACCTAACGTAAGTCTCCTAACTGTCGAAAATTCTGAACGAATTAATTTTTCTTTCAGGGGTCTGAGTTGAACATCAACAAATACATCGCAATCTGTGCGGAATTATTCGAAGGATTGAATCAAACTTTTATTGAAACTGACTACCATGTTAAAACGGAATCCGATAAGACATACAATGTTCGAATGGTCATTCTCCACTGTGTCATGGCTCGTGAGGTATTTAAACCGTAGTATTCCAACTTTTACTGTTGTATATCTACGCCGGCGAACATCGGACGTGGTATGCGGTACAGATAATTCTGTCAACGGATAGCTCTTATACGTTATCCGAATTCCCCTTCAAAAATTGGTCAGTCGGTTATCGCTAAATGGTGGAAGCAGTTAGGTACAGGTACACAGGGTGCCCACACCAATTCAATAATCTACATTACTTCAACGTGGAACCGAAACCGAACCGTGGAACCCAAAGTGTTTCTTAGATCTTAGAAGAATCCGAAAAGATAGATAAAATAGATGACTCATTTCACAGGAGGGCTCATAACTTCCGATATGCACATAAATATAAATTCTTTCTGGTAGCATAGCAATCAATTTGCACCAAATTTTAAGAGATAGGAATTATTGTCAATTCACACTGATCTTGCAAAACCCTTGACGTAATTTGTTATATCAAATTTCATGAGTTATGGACGCTCCTGAAAATTGATTGAGCCATTCTTTTCGTTCACTCGTTTGGAAAAATCTCTACAAAATAATTGCCTTGCTCGCAGAATTAGGGAGGTTCGTTTCGTAACATTCCCTTTTGCAGTCTAACATATTCGAATTAAAAAAAGTGAGATAAACATTTCGCAGAAAATGTCAAAGTGTAATTTTTAAGAAAATCATTTAACTCGAATGTCGAACGGAAATTCAACGCGTGAAGCTAGCATGCTATAATAACCGAGATTTCTCTTGTTGTATACTCGGTTCTCTATTAATCTGGAAAATACATATTATATATTATAACGCTTTTAAGATTTCTAAAGAGATCAATGGTACTAACTGTTAAAAATATTATTTATACATACCAGCAGAATTAATACTGATAATAGCAAACTTACCAGAAAATCAATCACTGGTATGGCACTCCGAATCTTTCTTCTTGTCTGACTCTAAACAATAACTATTACTCCTAAAATTGTAACACAGAAGTTATTCAGTGAACACTTTCACTAATGAATTAATTTTTGAGAGAACACAATAAATAATTTGACAGAAAAAACTCAAACATCAAACCAAACGGAATCGAAAGTTTTTCTCTGAATCAAATTTCCCGCATAATGGTAATTCAGAATACCAGAAGTCTCACACTTTAGTGTTACCAAGTCTCATCAGTTTAGGACGCAAAGCTGGTATTGGCATTTTGTTATCGGTATCGGTAATTGATTGATTGATTGATTGATTTATTGACAACACCCCATAAGGTTCTTGAATTGTACAATCGAGAAATACAGAGTCAAATGATATACGTCACGTAATTTAGCGGTAGTAGGAAAGAACCCTTCCTTCACAGGAATTGCTGCATGGGATCTGGGTGTCGATCCCTCGGGCAGACATGGTTTCTTTAATACTCCAATATATTGGCTGTTCTATCATGACCCTCCTGCTAGCTGCTTTACAATCTTTTCGAATTAATTTTATTCATTTTTCTGAAATTGCTTTTATTTATGTTCCAAAAGCGCTATACAACTGAATGGTATCACGTGGTGCATTATTCACCCCCTCACCGTGGAAGACTGATGCGCTTCCATGGATTTCGAAAGCGTCTCTACGAATTTATCAAGAACTTTTTGGTGATGGCAGGGGTTTTGGCCGAAAGTTATGTAAGTAATTAATGTAAAGTAAAAATTAGGGTAAACCAGGCTAAAAGTCCCCACTTTTGGTGAATGTGCTACAAAAGTCCCCATCAATAGGCAGGGTTTTGAGGTTCCTTTCCTCCTTATCTTTTAACACCTTGAGTGACCTTACTAGTTGAGTGGGGGCATTTAGCTGGTTTTATCCTGTTCCCGTTAAGTCATTTATTAAAACATGATTGATATTTTATCTGTCCAGGCCAAAAACGTTGTGATCTTCAGTGAGGATCCTTTGGAAGCAGCTTTAGAAGCGATGGAAGAAAAAGAACTCTATCGATCAATTCA
The DNA here is from genome assembly GCA_034694305.1 of Protaphorura glebata. Lineage (NCBI taxonomy): Eukaryota > Metazoa > Arthropoda > Collembola > Poduromorpha > Onychiuridae > Protaphorura > Protaphorura glebata. The sequence continues at coordinate 9,408 of JAQFYE010003116.1, forward strand.
AGAGAAATTGTACACTTTGTTCCCGGGGACGGATATGTTGAACTATTTGTTGAAAATAAAGAAGCGTACTCCACCCCTTCGAACACCAAAGGAACACATTGAAAAATATTGGACAGTGCCAAATATTATTTTGGACTCTGAAGTCACTTGGCCCGTTCCTTGCCGTTTGCAACCATATCACTAAAAACTACCCAAGTGTTGCAAGAGAAACAATGGAAAAACACTAAAATTGTGACTGTGACAAATGATGAAAACTTAAAATTAGTTGGTCGAAAAGAAAGGGTGCAATTAAATATCCTGATTGATAATTAAAACAACAAATCTTCTTGCGCCTTCTTATTCCTGACCATATCCTTAAAATAATTACGTATTTTGTCAAGGTTTACATAAGTTATTCCTCAAAATTAGACTCGTTAGAAATGTAAGATTTCAGGTCATCTTTCCCACAGCGATTTATTTGGAATTCGGTTTTAACTGGTTTTCACATTGAATAATTTCACTTTTTCACAACATAACATCATATTACGTATCATGAGCGCATGCACAATATTAACACGAGTTAACAATTACGAGAATAAAAACTAATTATCACAACATTAACTAACATTGACTGTAGAAATTACATTTATAACGAAAGTACTTGGAAATTTTGGAACTTGATTTTTATTTAGGAAATTGTCTGTAGCAGAATTGCCTTATCAAATTGCGAATTATATCTTATTAATATGGCATCTGTATACTTAATCCAATCCAATCCAATCCGGTCAATTGTAGTTGCAATTAATTTAGTCTATACGACGGTAATGGCGTTTTCCGCAGACGATCCCGCTTCCGGCGGTTGGTTCTCAGTATCATTATTTAAACTTCGACGGAAAAGAAGAATATGTGGCTCTGGGAATGTACATCAAGAGAACAAAGTCAATATTCCAAAATAAAAATAATGAAATGGATTACTTAAAATTTAACTACCTGGAGGATGAATCATAAAATGAACCCAGCCGGGACTCTGCTGTACACCCAAATTCCTCCATTCCGTTTCAGTCAAAAGATGTGTTCTAGGCAATATTTTTGCAAGTTCAGGTGGTAGTATGACATGTCTAAAAATATAGAAAAAGTTATCAAAATGTACAATAATAGTTCAATATAATAGTCCTATATAGGCATACATTCAAAAAAACCACACTCACCTGTACTCATAGGTCTCATCACTATACTTGTCCGAGTACTGAATATCTTCAACCCCCATTGCAATTTATGAGTATCTTTCTATTTACTCCGCTTCGCCCGTACTCCCAACGAACTTGTACGAAGACAACTGCCCTAAAACAAATATTATACAAAGTATACCGTATAATACGTATGTACGATAGTCGACCATAATTTAAAAAATATAATCAAAATTAGACTAGACTCTTTAGAAAAATTTAGGATTTCACAGTTATTCTGATCGAACACACCAAGGCAGCCTCTTCTCATAAATTCACTGGTTTAAATCTCAAATTCGGTATTCCAGCCAGCAGTAGTACATAGTACAACTTTGTACGACTATCAGAAATTCTGTAAACCCAGAAAAATTGTGAACTTTCTTTAGTAACACAGGGACAGATTAGAACCAGTAGTCACTTTCATCCCAGAAATGGAAACCAAGCCAATCTCTACGGAAGAGTACACCATACGCGACGACCGATAATAATTAAGCATGCCTGTACAATACGGAAAATGTCAATTAGATAGTGTTTTGGTTGCAGTTACATTAAAAAGGACCATCATCACTATAAAACGATTTTCTTCTACATACTTACTAGTGTACTATGGACCTAAGGGAAAAGGGAAAGCAACTGACCCTTTGGGAAAAATACGCTGTAATCGTTACGGCGAATGTAAATTAAAATTTTTTTTTTTTAAATGATCTGATCTTCTGATCTGACGTTGGAGACGTGTCTGAAAATGAATTATTCTCCGTCTCCACTTCATCTTCGTCAGCTCAAGAAAAACTTTTATTGAATATTGATAACAAGTGAGTCTTACCTTACTTTTGACTCAGGATGACAGTGTCAAAGGTCAAGGTGAGCAATGATGTGAGTTTTCCGTTGTTTCAATTTGCTGTCCGTTGGGCCGTTGAGCGGTGAGTGAACCGTTGACTTTAAATTGAGTTCACTCGAGGGCATTTTACCAGACAATTTTTTATTACCACGAGCGCGTAAACATTTCCCGCGCCCAAAACCCAAACATTCCACACGTGCGGGCCTACAACCCGTGGAATTCAAAAATCTCGTGGTCACGTTTCAGTTTCAGACGTTTTATTTTCGTTTTGCCAAAACTGTGCGAAGTCAGCAGTTTTTGTGTTTAATTCATCACTCGGGGATAGGACTTGACCAATCGAAAGTAATTGGCGAACCGACTTTCAAGAATTTGGTCCGGGCTGCTTCAAAAACGAACGGGATTGACAAGGTTAGTATTAATTTTATTTAATATTCCTGTATATTCTACATCCATACAATTTAATCCCAAATATAAATGACCGACGCATTTTGAGGCCCTAGGCTGGTCATTAATTTCGTAATTTTGAAAATAATTCCCAATAATTTTTTATTTGTAATTGACAATCAATCGTAACATACATTGATACATCATTGTGAATTGTCTCTAGTGCAGTGTGAAGTATTCTTTGGTTCTGGACATGACATCGAGGTACTCTATTAGTTGTGGTTTGGTATGGCACTTTTGTGGAGACAAATCAATTTGAATCCGGCCTGCCATAGCCATGGTCCAAATGGAAAGCTAACTTTTCTGTATTAAAAAATACTATGAATGAATGAAGATGATGTCCACCCACATCAGTTAATTCTGCACACTGTACAGTTTATTGGTTTTGTCTGTCATATATTTTACTCAAGCTTATCTTCCTCTCTTTTGTCTCTACAGGAAGATGAGTGTCGCCACTGAATCTGTCCGATCATCGTCTTCTGGACTCTTCACTTGCTTGACATGCCGAGTTGGTTTTCACGACGGAGAACTACAAAGAGATCACTACAAGTCCGACTGGCATCGTTACAACCTCAAACGTAAAGTGGTCAACCTTCCTCCAGTCACTGTTGAGAATTTTAATGAGCGTGTCGAGGAACAACGAATCCAGGAACTGGGACTCGCACAGGACACTTCACAATATTGCACACTTTGCAAGAAATCCTTTGGGAATGAAAAGGCCTTCACAAATCATTTGTCTTCCAAGAAACATGTTCAACTCGTCATCGCTAGTACTGTTACTGATCCAGAGGATAACGATGAAAATGGTATAAAAATTGCAGTAATCTCTGAAGAGATAGGCAAAGACGTAGAAGTCGACAAAGCCGCAAGTGGAAAGAAATTCCCACCAGCTCCAGCTCCGGTCATCGCTAAGAAAGGCAAAGGTGGTAAAGAAGTCCCAGCGCCAATGGAAGTTGAAGATGATGACGATGAGGAGGAGTGGGAGGAGGTTTGTTTTTAATTACTGTAAATTGTAAAATTTCTCTGTTCTTGTAAAAAAGAGTGGTTTCGCTGTATCATGCCAATTCGGAAATTCATATTCACAATATTTAAATAGGTCAAATTAACATAATTTTTTTTGCATAGGTTGAGGGTGACCCTATTCCTGTGACAGCTTGTCTATTCTGTTCCAAGGAAAGTCGGAATGCGGAAGCCAATTTATCCCACATGAGTCGGAATCACGGATTTTTTATTCCAGACGTAGAATATTGTACGGATCTTGAAGGTTTTTTGGGATATTTGGGGGAAAAAGTTGGAGAGGGAATGATGTGTCTTTGGTGCAATGAAAGGAGCAGACAATTTTATACTCTCCAGGCTGTGCAGGTAAATTAGTGTACAGATTACACGAGCAAGAGGTCGAAAGCTTCTACGGATTTTATTTTTTACTTGCCGACCTGCATTTGAGAACTTATGTCATTTCGTATGTTGTTTACCCGAATTTCAATTCAATTTTTAAGAATTTATTAATTTTATTTCATTTACAGCAACACATGCAAGACAAAGGTCATTGTAAAGTTCTTCATGAAGGTGAAGCTCTGTTTGAGTACTCTGATTACTACGATTACAGTTCGAGTTATCCTGATGGAACTGACACTAATGCGGATGAAATCTACCAACCTGACTTGCTCCATTTCAATGAGAACATGCAATTGGTTCTCCCATCTGGGACCACACTTGGACATAGGGCACTCAAAATTTATTACAAGTGAGTGAGGAGTGACCAAATTCAAAATTTGCATAAACCATCAATATTGATTTTGTGGTAAATATAATTCATTCAATCTTGTGTTCATAGGCAGTACGTCCGCCCTGGAAGTCAAGTGGCTTTGAGGTCAAATCTGAAGAAGAAGAATGTTCTGTCCCAGTATCGTGCAATTGGTTACGGGTCAAACTCTTTGTTGGAAGCTCAGAAGTGAGTTTATTAACATTTTGAAGTTTCTTGTGATTTAGAGATCGGATCAGGTCGAATTCATTTTTGTTTTAATTTATTTAAATCCTCCATTTTTTTCCAGACGACACAAGGATCAGAAGGCATTCAAGCACATTCGGGACAAATACGACATGAAACTTGGAATTCGTGGAAATAAAACTCTAACAAAATTCTTCCGGAACCAATCTATTCAATTCTAGAAAGTTTGCATGGGAGTATTTGCTATTTTCAATTTCAAAAATTCAATGTGTGGCATTTTGATTCTGTCGAATAAATTAATCAGGAATTAATTACACTAGTTTTATAGAATTTAGTAATTTATTTAGACATAAATTATTTCAGTCACAAGTACTACATACTGTATTTGAAAAACTAGACGTGAGTTTGACTAGAACGGTTTACGGTCAGTTTCTTTAGCTTTGGTTTCAAATTTTTCTAGTTGAACCTCATTTCCATGCGTCCTAGCCGCTTCCCTTGATTTGTCCAAATTACGATAGTAAATCTCTTGTTGGTTTTCAAGGCGAGCCAAATTAAAACTTGTGCTGTACCTGTGATTCATAATTTGTCTTGTTTGAGAGAAATAATTGAATTGTTTGCTCATTTTTGTGTGAACTTACTTGAAAGCCACCAAATGAAGAAGTATACCAAAGCCCATGATCATGAAAGCAGCGCCGGCTACCATGGAGTTCGGTTGTCGTTTGAAACCTCTGGGACCGTAATAATTAGTGTCCTGATTTGATGTATAGAATTTTGACCGCATATATGACCGTGCCCTCTTTCCCCTTTCAATCGTTTCATCTCTCCATCTGCGCAGAATAACAAAATTTTCTATTTCATACTATTTTCTCATGTCGGACAGACTTTGCGATTTGTTCGGAGTTTTGAATTCTGGCATATCATTTTGAGTCAGTCGATATAGGCAATAATAAATCATTAACCGTCAGTTCAAATTGTCCGAACTGAATATTCGAGAATAAATTTTTCCGTATGGCTTAGAAAATATAAACGTGAATTTACACAAAGGTCGGATCTGGTTCCTCGTATGATTCTTGCCATGGATGACTTTTACTATAGTGGTAATTGTAAGGGACACTTCGAGCGCCAGCTCGATCGGTAAAAAGGGAAGAATCGTAAGTCCGCCGAAGTCCGGGTTTACTCAGGACGGAGTAGGCTTCGTTAATTTTGACAAACTTCTTGTGGGAGTCTGAATCACTAGATTTTGAACGATCAGGATGATGTAATTTGGATAAATTCACAAAAGCATCTCTGACCTCTTTCGAGGTGCAATTTTGAGTTAGTCCAAGCGTTCGGTAATGAGTGTCACCGTTTGTGCTCCTGGAAATTATGTAAAATATTCAGTTAGTACTCAGACACTTGACAAAACGCTGACACAGTCAGCCCTAGGTCCCCATGAATAGGTTTCACGTGTTTGACAATAGTACATCAGCATATTCGGATATTTAAAACTCAACTTGGTTTCGTAATAGTTTGTAGACTGTGGGATGTGAAATCCAATTTGTTTAGCGTCAAACTACAGTTAGAAATGTTCCCTAAACCTTAGGATAGCGACCACCCAGATGGAACGACCAGACGGACGTGGAATCACCGCAAACTCACATTCTCTCATAACGTTGTGGCGAGATAAAATGAATAATATTATAGTGTCAATCGTGCACATACATTTGTAACCTTGGTCGCCTGGGACAAATACTACAGTAGTGCAGAAAATATTTACATACGTCATAATTGATAGTACAGCAGGTGGACGGTCAGCTGAAAGGTCAGTGGTTCTCAAGAACTTTTCTCCAGAAGAAAATACGCTCGACTGTCTCCGACGGTTCCAACTGAAGTCCTGCTACCAGTGCTACCCCAAACGCACATTCCTCCAAAAAATTAGTAAAAATTAATTACAAACTTCAAATTTTGATAATTATTCACATTTTTAGGTCTGAATTCTTTTGAATTTTGAGACAAATAGCGCGTTTCAATTCACAGAAATCATAATATTGTATGAATCGTTGTCATTAGAAACATCTGAAGGTTCTCATTTTTGCTGCTTTCTCTTAACCAAACTCACAATGCCCCCAGCATAATGTAGCATTCATTTTCCTCATGCCCAACTATTACGTCCACCTGAGTTAAGCGACCACCTAACCGATCTTGTGTCACATGTTCTTCCTTTTCCTACGTTTTGTTATGATTCTATTGAGTTACGGTTACGGCCATATATTGCACGCAACGTTTTTATTACCCAAATCGGAAGGTTTC
>JAQFYE010003117.1:0-16125 GCA_034694305.1 Protaphorura glebata
TGGGCCAAAAATGGCTTAGTCAGCTTGGAAGCTCTGCTTTGTAGCAGTTGCTTCCACTCTCGTAACATACATACATAACGTGTTAATTTATGTTAATAATTGCTAAGCTTCGACTTTCATTGAAGTGGATTTTTACGAAACGAGAATATAAGGACAAACCTATTCAAAGTATATAGATATATCATAATATCGCATAAAGGATAAGATTGCGATACGGATGGCATGAGGAATGTAGTATAAGATAATAGAATGATATGCAGGGTGTCCCCGAATGATGTAATCAACTTTATTGTTGTGGTATAACTTCCGACCTCCTGTGCCCTTGTTAATAAAATCGACAGAGTGCTATAGCATAAGTGGGCGCTGTGACAGTATTCCTGGTAATTATTGTTAAAATATTCTTGCTCTGCGGCTTCATTTTGCGCCTAGCCTCATTTAAATCTACACAGTTGGTCAAAAGTTATAGGGAAATGAATTTGGTTACATCATTCAATGACACCCGGTATGGACTCCGACTTTTGGATTTGGGACTCGAAAATCACGTGGGTGGTGACGGCTTCGATTCCTACTGACATCATTTTTTTTCACCAACTTTTTCTTGCATTGATGAGAAGCACTAATTTATCTGAGCCAGGAAAAGAGTAATGGATTATCTAAACATACTAATTAAAAATAAGCTAAAGTTAATTTCAGAAATTCCCTGTTAAAATGTGACTCGTCATGGCATATCCATTCAATAGTCGCGCCCGATTTTAATTGGTTTTAAGCATAAAAAGTCGTCGTCTATATATCGATCATAGTTTCAGTTAAGATGATTGAGTGTTTGGTAGTATCATGAAATGATTTAGAATATACGATGTGATGTCCACTGTGGCATAGGGTAACACAGTATGTAAGGATAAGTCGTGTCGATCGTGTAAGATGTGCGTAATGAGATGTACAGAGTGGCCCGTAAGTAGGTGCCCGACTTTGAATGGATGCTGCCGGGCTACGCGTTGTCAGATTTGTATGCGGTTCAATATCCCGGATAGACCCTGCGATTTAAAAAAGACAGGTATCTCACCTTGACATGAGCTGCCACAAATTAACGACAATTTAACTAATTAACTTAAAAAACGGATTTTGCTAGGTTAGCATGAGGGAATTTCGAGATGTGTAATCGGGAACCTCGTTCCAACCCCAGGAAAAAAAATTCGCAAAAATTTTCGTTTGAATAATTTTTAATAAATTTTAAAAAAAAATTCCATTTTTTTTTCATTATTTTTCAAAATTTAAAAAAATTAAATTTGATTTTTTTTAAATTTAAACAAAGATTTTTTTTTTTAATTTTTTTGAAAAATATTCAAAAAGTTGTCAAGGGTGAGATTCAATCAAAAATGTTGGCAAAAAAATTATTCCTGTGGTTGGAACGAGGTTCACCATTACGCGTGTCGAATTTCTCTCATGCTAACTCAGCAAAATCCGTTTTTTAAGTTAATTAGTTAGACTGTTGCTAATTAGTGGCAGGTCATGTCTAGGTGAGATACCTATTTTTTTTTAAATCGCGTGGGTTATCCGCAAAACCGAACCGCATACAAATCCGACAACGCGTAGCCCGACAGCATCCATTCAAAGTCGGGCACCTACTCATGGGCCACCCTGTGCATATAGGATACAGTACAGTGGATACCAAAAGAAGCAGGACATCCCAACTTGCCCCAACTGCAAGAGTGAACGGAATTTCAAGGCCTCTTCGTCCATTTACTCTTGCAATTGGGGCAAGTTGAGGTGTCCTGCTTATCCACTGTATATAGGATAAGATGGTGAAGGAAACAATTTATAGAATAGTGACAATTTCTCCTTTTGTCTGTCAATCATTACGACACTGCAATTGTATTACGGCGCTTCTCCCTACGTGATAGACCTAAGGGGTCAGATACAGGTCACTTTTGTCCTCAAAACTTCTTTTTGAGTTTTCCGCAGGGAATATTCTGGCGTTGTTGCCAGTGACCTTCGAGGTCACCATAGGAGTCAGATATAGGTCACTTTTGTCCTCAAACGATCTCTTTTTTTTTTATTGGGAATATTATTGTGTGGTTCCTAATTGATCGGGATATATGTAATTGCTTTAATATTTCTTATTGTTCTTGACTCAAATAAAATAAGCTTTTCCTACTAAGTTTATAGTCAATATATCATAGTAGCTCGCTTGCGTACTATCGGGTTCTCTAGTTAAAAATAAACAGATCCACATTCAACATTCAGGTATAATACGCGAGATTCTTAGACAAAATAGACCGACTAGGGAGTTCAAATTCGATATGCACAGCCTGTGCTAAATACAAAACAACCAACCTATAAAAAAATCGTACTCTTCTTGAAAATACTTCGTCCGTAAATATATATAATGCTAAACTAGGACCGACCAAGGTCAATTTAGTGCATTCCTTTGTTAGCCACCTTTGGGAAAATTGCACCGACTAAAAAAATTATTTACTAACCATCTAAAGAATCAAATCAATACAAAACTACCGGTTAATGCCGGACAATAAAAAAGTTCTCGGGGTTCTCTCCAGGAACACATGCAAGCATCTAAGTAGAATACAAACACGGGTGAAATGACAATTTTACTTACATGGGTCATGGTTCAGGTTGAGCTGTATTGTTATTTCCATGTCTCACCAAAAATCATCAATTATTAGTCAGAAATGTAGCGCGTAAAGAATGTAGTGGTGAAAGACAAAAAAATTAAGTCCGGTAAAAATGTTTCCACGGTTGTTACTTGTCTCGAAATGTATTTTGCCGTTCGAGTTTGAATTGTTCAGTTTTATTAACTCAAAGCATTAAATGAAATCGGACAAAGCCTTCCATAAGTAAGTTCAAATGGATTGTCCATGAGAAACCCTGATAGAAAGCACTGAATTATATCCGAAATAGTAACATTCAAACCCGCGGACATCATTTTGGCTCACCCTGTATTTTTTTTATCGGTTTTGAATTATTAAAGACCCAAATTTATAATTCAGTCCAACATGATCACGGTCAAGTTGGATTGAATAGTAGTGCAACTTTGAATTTATTTGGCTGTCAAGAGTTGCATTTTAACGATTTATTCTTTGTTTCGGCTCTGATGTCTGAGCACAATTCCAAGTCCATTTCATTGAAGCATCACGTAGACGTAGGAATATAGACTCTGGTCAGCAATATCGATATTTTTGTGATTGCACGATAATTAAACCAACAGATGATTTCGAAAGAAACCATTAATTTCTAAACCAAATATTGAAGGTTAGTAATTTTTTCAACCTATTGCCTTGGACACTCAACGAATCGAAGGGAAGATTGGAATTGCTCGCAGGCTCTGGAAAGAAATATATTTTTTACAAAATTACGACAGCTTGTCATATAATGCTCCAACTGATTTGCTTCCCAATTTGGGCTTATCACGTCTCCTCGACAGAATTTGTTCTGGAGCACGTCATTGTTGTGTTTGCGTTCACGGCCTTTCATCTCGCCCAATTGGGTGATCATCTTCAAAGCATTATGTTTGTAGTGCAACACGTTGGACATATGAATTCCCTCATGGAACCCAACAAGAAATTAAGTACGCTCTAAATATTTTAAATTCGTTTGCGTTTAATTAGTCAGTATTTTATTTGTTTCAAGTTTTGTTTTACCGCATGAATCCGAATGGGAAGGATGGTTTTGAGATGTACGTCAGATTAATGAAGTTCTGCAACTACGCTGCGTGTATTTTTCCCTTTCCTACATCGTTCATGGCGGTTCGCTTTGTTCCACTCTTTTGATTCTTCAGAGTCGACAACATTATTGGGGAAATATCTGTGGCACTCTTTTGGGCAGTATGGGTTGTGTCAAGAATTCTTATGGTCCAGTACATCCCTATGACCATACTGGTTCACTTCAGTTCTCAGGCAAAGTGGGTGTCATTAAATCTTCGTATTCCGTAAGATCTTATCACTGCGTTGACATATAGCTTTACAAGATTCCCACAATATACGGCTTACGAACAAGTAAACAGACTATTTCCCATTAGCGGAGCCAGAGAGTAGAGAGAGTATAATTGAGAGAATCCACCACTATACCCTACTATCGTCGTCCAAAAAATTCTATCGGGGCTTGGTCAGAGATGGTGTACACATCAGTCAGTCAACCTTCTCCCGTGCTTCCGACGTCTGATAAACCCATTTCAAATTTACTTCCTCTGGAATTAACAGTAGCAGGACGGGAGAAGGACTGCATGTGTACACCATCTCTGACCAAGCCCCGAAAGATTTTTTTGGACGACGACAGTAGGGTATAGTGGTGGGTTCTCTCAACTATACTCTCTCTACTCTCTGGCAGGGCTCTATTGTTTTTGAACAGACAGTAATACAATGTAGATAAATTGTGATTTCTCCAGGACTCCACAAGGTGATAAAATTGGGAAAGATTTGGACGTGACAACATACAGCCGTCTAACATATTCTACAAAATTCTAAATGCATAAAATGTACAGAATGCATCAATTTCTCCTTTATGGCGAATGTTATTTACTCCGTTTTGCTGGGCCTGCTGTCATCGCTGGTGCGGTAGCCTTTGCGGTATTTGGGATTTTTAGTGGGATCCAGGGATCCGGAGAGGGCGTCAATCTCGTCCGCCCAGTCCTTTTAGTTTTTGGTGTAGTCTTTATTATTTGTCTGAAAATCTTTTCCGAGTTTGTCAACCGTCTGACAATGGCTTCGATTTTGCATCATAGTAACTTCATGGAACTTGCTATATTTGTCTCGGAGTATGATAGACGATTCCTGCGCTCCTGTTCACCGCTGTCTGTACGCCTTGAATTCTTCACCGTGTTCCGCGTATTCTTCTTGTTTGTGTCCCAAGAATTTGTCGTTTCAAATGTTATTAGACTACTCGTTACCTAATTGATGTGTTCGTTTTGCTTCAACTTTCATTGAATTTATTTTTTGAGAAACGAGAATATTTGAACAAACCTATTCAAAGTACATAGATGTATCATAAATTTAGAGCCCGGACGGTCCGGTCCTGGTCCGATCCTGACTCAGGACCGGACCGTTTATATCGGTCCAAAAAAAGTCGAGACCGGGCCATTTTCGGACCGTCACGACCGGACCGTCCGAGCTCGAAGTCTATATTATGAATCATAATTAGTATATTATATAGTATAGTATTTATTGGAAATCAATTTGGTTATTATACTGAACTGTATGGGCTATGGAACATTATGACATTAATAATGAATTCTCTGACTCTGACAGGGTAAGATTGCGATACGGATGATGTATGAGAAACGTAGCATAATATGATAATATAATGACATGCCGCGTCTTCCCGAATGACGTAATCAACTTTTATGGTATAAGTTTAGATTCACTGATTAGAACCAAATTAGGCTAGGCACAAATTGAAGCCGAAGAACAAGAATATTTAATAAAATTTACCACGAATGCTGTCACAGCGAGGCGTGTCTCCCTCGTATGCATTGTTCTAACAGGTATACGTGTAGAATGGGGATAATTTCATGTTTGGCATAACATATCTTGTTGAATTCATCAAATTATTATGTCATTCCGGTAAGCATTGGTACACTATTGTCTAAAATGTGCCTTGGTCTTCCAATTTTGACCGGAATTATGCCGTACATAAAATTAACCCCTTTCTGCACTAATAAGAGCCGTTGTTAGAAAAATCGGTAAAGTGCTTTATCGTAAGTGGGGGACACCCCTCGCTGTGCCCGGCATTTGTGGTATTTTTTTTTAAATATTTTTATTCTTCGGCTTCAATTTGCGCCTAGCCTCATTTAAATCTAAACAGTGTTTCAGAGGTTATGGGAAAATTAATTTGGTTACATCATTCTAGTACATTATGTATATCTAGTTCGCAGTATACAGTTAAGATAATTTAGTGTTTGGTAGTATCATGACATAGAATATACGATGTAGTGTCATCTATGGTATACAATAACGTAGTATGTAATACCTCGATATGTCGTATCATGCAAGATGTGCGTAATAATGAACATATAGGATACAATATATAGGATAACATAGTACAAGGAAGTTATAATGAATATAGTTTAAGAGTATTACGATATATAGAATATGACGATACACATTGCAATTGTATTGTAATTGTGACCGGCGTAAGATCTAAATTCAATATCTGCTATCTTGAAAATACGACGATCGGCGATTCCTCTGGGATACTTATGGCTGACCGGCCACAGTTGTTAGTAGGAACAAAGTTGTAGGATTGGTGCTCACAACGCCGTCAATTGTGAGGTAACGGTGCTTAGTGGCGAAAAGGCGGCCCATGACAATGTATTTACCGAATGTAAACATGGTTTGCGGTTTTGCTAGTAGTACATCCTTCTTATTCGACTGCAACGTGTTTGGCTGTCCTCTCACTGACGACGCGGTGGAGTTAGTGCTAGGTAATGCAGCCATCCGTGTCTACATATAGCTTTCATGTATACGGCTGAAAATCGCGATGCAAATATGAGAAAGAGGCACAGACAATTTCAAAATTTCTACCATTACCAGTTTCGTACAGCCGGTCAAACAAATGACTCTTTTGCTCTCTCATGCTACTTTCTGTACAAAATTCTAGCTTCCAACGTTACACATTTAGATAACTAGAAAAAAGCTGTTCACTTGCGCCAACTACAAACCAACTGAGTATAACCGAGAGGGTTTTTTGCAGGTCGTGTCCCACCGTGAGTAAGATGTGCAATCCGGCTAATGTAGGGTTTGTTATAAAACCACATAATTTTTTCTGCTGACTTCATGTATTAACGTGGAGAAGGAAAGAAGTTATTTGATTGGGGCTGCGGCTGCCCGAAGACTGGTGATGGTGAGTTGATATGCAGGCTGAATTACAGATTTAGTTACAAGGAAAAATTTTGAATAGATTAATACGCCTACATAAGTAATTACATGATCTAAGATAAGAAGTGTTTAAATATATGAATAAGTGTTAATTGGACAACAAAAAATTAAAAATTTAATGAGCCGAAATGGTTTATTTATCCATCACCTTATACATCTATTACAAAGTTAATTTGTGTTACGTCTCATAACCAAATCAATCGGACGAGGTTGCTATTATATGTTTGACGGGATTCGGTCATCAACAAGAATGAAAGTGTGTCAAGTTCGACGTTCTACATTCTACAAAATCTGTCTATTTATTACAAAAAAATAGTTAAAAATCAGTTCTGTAATTACAGCGATTATAGTCAGACCAGAGCAAAATAGGAAAACAAAAAAGACGACTATTATGTTAGAATTCATATCCATTGGAATTTGTTCTGTTGCTGCAATAGTATGACCATATCGTCGTACAATATTGGCCGAAATGATTCGTTTTCTCCAGAATGTGTACAACCCAGACTGCAGGACTGATTTTAATCTGAAGGCCAAGTAGTCTTTCCCGGCGTCATTTTCAAATTTTATTTCCCACACATCAATCCCGTCCACGATTTGTTCTTTTCCTTTATGAAATTCATAGCCATTTCTAATCGGTCGAGTGAATTCCGTAAATTTTGCATTGATGATTGAGTTTTTGGCAATATATGCTGTATTGTTGCAGAAGTATATATATTTATCGGTATTAACTACTCTATAAGGAACTTCCTGCTGAGCAAGGAGACTCCGAACCGTAGTATCCCGAATCATTTTAGAGCTTGCCACAAAACTGCCGAATTTTGTAGATTCGATAACCTTTGAGCGATACTGTTCCAAAATAGACTTATTTTGAGTCCAGGTCCCGATCTTAGAAGAAAATTCTTTGCTTTTTTTATTTTGTTGGAGCAAATTATGTCTTTCGACGAAATAGTCACTATCGGTTCCAGGGTCCGAATAAATTGTTGAATTTCGATTTACCAACTGCTTTATACTTTCGATGCAGGTTTTTGGTCGAGGTGCTGTCAAGTCCGTGGTCACAATGCTCTTGTAATCATTTACCAGCATAACGCTTGCAAAGAGCCAAGAGAGCAAAATTATTTGGAACCATTTTAATTTTGCGAGAGAGGGCGGCACATGAGGGCTTTGTTCCAATAAAACGGCTGGAAATATAAAGAAGTGCCAAGATGAGGCGCGAATCCAATATGAATTGAATACCAGAGTACAAATTAGTGTTAATATCAACCCGAGCCATAGGTTTTGTTGAAATGGGTCCAGAAATGGCGTAAAAGACACATATTCTTCTTTTATGGTAGAACACGTGATAAAATTGAAATGATCGTTTTCTGCTCGAATATGGGCGTGATCGCGAATCTGCTCCAAGTAAGGGTTTTCCAAGGACATGCATATTGCAGGTCGGAACAATACGTATATTTTATTTTTGACAACGTTTAGTTGCGCCCGATGTCCAAAAATCAACGGTAGTATATAACTGTGAATGGTGGCGCTAGGCTTAACAGTGAGATATGTGGATTTGCAAGAGTAGCCTTTCATTATATCTGCAATTGTAAAGTACGTTAAGTACTGGCAAGTGCTAATGATGGCATCTGTAAAGAAAGTGTCCTTAAGGTGCTCCTCAAGTTGAGAATAATCCGATATTTTGTGAATATGTTCCCGCAATATTGACCGATCGCAGACTTTGCGTCTAGTAGGGTCGTAACAGATTATACTTATTTCTTCAATGGAATGGATTTTGACTGTCCATAAAAAAGTGCTGAGGACAAAATTCCAGGGTACATTTAGTATCGCTTGGCTTTCTAGTTCATGCACTGATCCGACGATATGAAGTTGTCCACGAAATCCTGGAAATAAAAGATGACGATATTGGGAATATTGGTTAACGCCGTATTCTCGGATTATATAGTGTGCGTGTGAGATCCAACGGGTGATGATTGCATGATTTGGACTTGTTATTAAAAACTGAACAAGACCTGTTGTTCTCGTCATCCCTCCTGCATTGATTCGATTTCCAAATGATTTGGAGGTGTTTGCAATGTTTGCACTACGCACATCTGTCATGACCAGAGGAATTTGGAATGGAATGAACTCAACCTCCTCCATCAGAATTATATGAAGGAATTTGTATTGATACAGTTTCAGAATGACGTTCAAATTTGTAATTTTGTATACAGGCAAAAACTCAGCGGCAGTGGGAATAAAACTAGTGACTTTGAGGAAGTATATTATAAAATATGTCCGAATTAAGGAAATCATCTCTAATTCTTGCTACTTTCCTTAGTAAATCAAAACACATTTCTTTGCGAGAATTAACCAAGACTGGACGTTCCAAATACTCAGTGCTTGCTAAGATTCACTTGTGTGGAAATACAAATATGGTTCCAAATGAATGTTAAGATAAATATTGAGTCCGAACCACAAAATCGTCATGAATAATAACGTACACTCATTCTTTGTTCTCTGCCATCGGATGAACAAACATGTAAAGCCACTCGTCTTTAAGTTCTTTGCAATGTGAATGGTTCTAAAATGATTTAAGGACTGCCAAGTTTCTGATCAAGAGAATTGAAGCTAAAGTTCCATGCTCAATGGTTTATTTTTTTGTTGATGGTATGAGTGATAATCTAGGATTACAGTTTACAAGGTGACCTTTCCAAGTCATCGAACTCATCGAATTTCGACCTGAAAATTTTTCCGCAAGTTCATTCGCTTATGCTAACACAGTGAACAAAAGTGTACTTTCATCATACACACAAGTCCTTTTGCGGAAATGGTTTCTAAAGTCCCCATTACTATACATTACGTCTTGACCTCCGGAGGTCATAAAAATATTTTCCCGCAAAACCAGCACGAGATATTTCGTACTCCGTTAGCATTAAGTGAATGAACTTTCAGTAAAAATTTTAAGTCGAAATTCGATGATAACTTAGAAAGGTTTCCTTGTTAGGTACTCCCTTATGCAGCTGCCAATACCCTAACGCATTATTACATACAATTGAGAAATTATAACAAATAAACTTAAAAAATCTATAGATTTTTTAGCGTAATGAAAGCGCACATTTACGCTTTCATTCAGCGTAAATGGCTTACTTGCTCACAAATTCTCAAAATATAATATTTTTCGAACCACGACATAAATAATGTCTACTTGTGTTTAACATTTCTCATCCTCATATTACTTCTTTATATTAGCTATTCATAAGTGGTTACATTTTCCTGACACGTTATCATATTGTGCAAACATTAGAAATAGAATTACTTACAGACAGTCAGCCCGGCCCAGTGTACTTCACAGCCCAATTTCGCACACTAGAGTTTTGAAGATACAAATACCAATTGAAATATTGAATGAACCAATTCACATGCAATGAGTGCAGTAGTATATGGGGGGTGATTGGTGTCTGCGTAAAATAATGAGAAAACTGCCCAAATATTTTGAAGTCGAAATTATTTCGAAGTTGAAACTTTTTTTCAACTTCGAAACTATTTCAACTTCGTAACTTTTCGAAGTCGAAAAAAAGTTTCGAAGTCAAAAAAAGTTTTGAAGTCGAAACGTTTCGAAGTTGAAACTTTGAGAAAGTGAAAGTGGTTGCTCCAGCGCAGCGTTGCCGGTGTTCGTACATGCAAGATACATTGAATAATGCTCTAATCTAAAGCCTTCAGTGAGGCCACATGACTCGTACTTTCACACTTCAAATATTCTTGTGGATTTCAATATTCTCAAAGAGCGGACCGTCACTGCTTTGGGTTACTGCCACCTGTGGTAAGTATTTTAGTAAGGTTTTGGCCCCAAAGACACTAATTAAAATCAGATTTATGTCCTAATGGATACGGGGAGTTTATTCTCATCCAAGGATGCTTTATTTTATTTTGTCTAGCACGAGCTTATTTTTTTCATCCGAGAGAACCTACTGCTTCCATTTGACGCAACCGTGAATCAGTTGAGTTTTCAGTCATCCAAGGATCAGCACTACCAGAGACTAATGTAACTACCGCACTTGGTGAGTTTTTTGTACTTTTAATAAAACTAATATTTGAGAAAATGTGAGGACACAGATTTTTTTGTTTTTATTTCGGAAATTTTTTGAAATTTCAGGTGTGACTACTTCCCGAATGATTGTTTATCGATAATCAATCACCGACTAAGAATTTATGAGAAAACTTTCTAACAATGTCAACTACCACCCGAAGTACTTTGTCTTTACGTATTTGTTATGTACAAAATGTTTTGCAACACCCCATTATTTTTCCCTTTCAGTACACGCGCTCGAGAAATTTAAACTACGGATTCGATTTAATACGGAAATAGTTAGACCCGATTAGATTAGAACAAAATACAACAACTGCGGTTTTGTATCAGTTTATAGTTCACGTGGGTGGGATATTATCGTGAATATCGTGAATACTAAAATATGCGAACCTAAAACCTACACGGGCTTTATATTGCATACTCTCCGTGTAGAATATGCTGATGATTAGAAGTTCAGTAGTAAGAAGATGGTGACGTTGAGAAGTCGATCAATCAGAGTCAGTTTCGCCCTCTTCTCCGTGTAGTACAGACTACTAACTCGCAAAGGAATTAATTGGATAGAGGGACAAACCCTGATTGGAATGTTTGTGCGGCGCCGAAACCTCGCCCCATCGGGAACACATGAGAATTTTGTGATTTGTCTGAATGTTTTGGAAGAGGTATATACACCGCTCATGACATTTGCTGTTGGAGCCATCGTTGAGTTTGCCGCAATTACAACCATGACCATCAAGGAATAGACATAAATATTCATAGTGTTCCTCAGTCGAATTGTGCAAAGTATTCCCATCATTCCGGCCAGACAAATCGACAACTTTGTGCCTGGCAGTTGTGCGCTGCCGACGCTCCCGTCGAAAGTTGTGCTCAGAATGATCAGCGCACGATACATTTTGATGGACTTTTGAAAGTTTGGTTTGTTTTTGACAGGGCGTTCGACTTCGAACCTAAAATTTGTGTTGAATCAAGTAAAGTTTATATCAATGTACGATATTCGAATTTTCAAATGACGTCAGAATTTGTAGCCAGAATATTGTGCTAAAAATGTATGCATGAATAACCATTGCGAAAATTGTAAATAGGATCGCGTAGATTGTGTACAACAATTACTCCATGAGAGCACATAACACCAGCAGCTTTGGCCAATGAGGACTCGACTCGGATTGCGTCACCTCTGCGAGGAACTGAGTAAAAGTGACAAGGATGTCTCGGGTCAATGAAAAAGCAGGCGAACATGACAGGAATCGATCAGAGAAATGATGGAATCATTGAGAAGAATATCTTCTTCAAACTTATGTCTGGTTCACCATATTCAGAAGCAAAAACTTATTTGCCTATATTGGTCAAATACTGGTTTTAAACTGAATGATCATAACCTCGACCCAAGGGGTTTTAAGGGGTTTTACAGGTTTTAGTGGTTGGGTTTGAGAGTTTTAATAAAAATCAAGGATTTTAGCGGGTTTTCGGGGTTTAAAAGTGAGGGTTTTTAGATAGTTGTATATGTAATATGTATATATAACAGTTTGTACATAATATGTAACAAAATCAATTTACGCTGAACTAAATCCTGTAAAAGCAATTATGACAACATACAATACAAAAATACAATAACATAACATTTACAAAAATAGACTCTCGAAAACTTGTTTAGATTATGAGTGAAGGTTGGTTGTGATAAATAGATTAACAAAGTTATCCCCTCTCGTTTCTCTTGTCAGCCTTAGTGGATCATCGCTGTAATGCATATTTCAATTCAATTGATGATTATCGAAAAGATCAAGATTCCATAACTAACGTTTCAAAACTTTGGTTAATGCGAAATCGCTGAGAACTGTGGGCGATCTCTTGCGCTAATCTGCATGTATATCGTAATGAAATGAATGGTTCATCTGATCAAGGTGGATTTTTCCATTTTCCTCGGAAAGCCTATGGAGGTCAGCCATCGAAACGATTCTCAAATCTGTATTCTGTCTCTCAGACAGATTATTAATCCCAGATTTTGGAGTACCATCTTCGGTTTCCATACCCCAATGCTATATAATTCATCAACCTTCGCCTTCACATCGTTCGCATTCCCATCATGCTTATGGGGCTGATTTGTCTCAAAACGGTCCGTAGTCTGGCAAGTTGGGTCAAAAAGAATATATAGTTTGACTGGACTACAGCGCGAGAATTTGCAGTTTTGCACTGGTCCCATGTGTATTTAGCAGTTACTTTCATCCTAACAAATCCATCACTTTAATAGTATTTGTATTAAATTGTGGAAACTTTCATCCGCGGAGAGTTTCATCTGATTTGACTGGTCACTTTAATATTATTAGAGTAAGGGTTATGGCTGAATCGGACAATAAAACCATTATTCTATTCTATTCTATTCTTAATATTATTAGAGGTGGGTTTAATATTTAGCCCAATTTTACTGATCTGAATATGATCGATCGACCATAAAAAACCATTAAGTTGTAAAACTCTATAAACTCCTCAAAACCCTTAAAACCCCTAAATCCCCTGAAGGTTTTAAGCCCCGGTTTAGGCGGGCTAACCCATTGAAACCCAACCCCATCGAAACCCAACCCCATTGAACCCCAACCCCCTCAAAACCCCCTTGCTTACCCTGCATATAGGTCGGACGGCTATAAATGTATTCTCACGTGAATTGTTATCATTGGTAGAATTACCAAAGATAGAATTGAATCCCATCATCTGATTGAAAATATTTGTCATTCCATCAAAATTCCGCAGTATAGTTGTTGACATGAAGCTGAATATAGCAAGGTAAACGATCCTTATTGAGTGGTACATTAAACCATCCAGACTTTTAGTCTCCTGGTATAACTCAATTGATTTCTGCAGTTGAAGAAGTGTGAATCCGAGGTACACGTACTCACAAAAATCCTGTCATTAATCTTGGGTCCGATCATGCGTGGGAGACACGAATGCCATGGCTCGAAAAGAATAATTAACGCTTCTATTTTGAATTTGATATCAGGAGGCAGAAATCTGGTTTCTTGTAAACAAATGGTATTTGGCTGATTCTGCTAAACCAGTAAAAGTAGAAGTTTGATGTCAGCATGTTTCAGTAAATTGAATGAACTGAATAGTGCGAACTGTTGGCAACAAGTAATGCGAGACGAGTGGCGATTGGGAATGTACACACCCAACCCAGTTCAAAATTGAGCATTGCTTAATTCGAAAATAACATTTTCTAAAAAACATTTATGTCGGCGACTAAGTTTTCCTGGAATTGTAAATACGAGAGTCGTATTCCAAACACGTAAGTTTTCCTCGTAGACAGTTATAATTGCTACATTTTGTCACAAGTCAGTTACCATCTAATTGTAAATTCTAGTCTTAAGACAGGTTTCTGTGGTCCAAGTAAAGTACGCGTCTCGTATCGTAACGTGTGAATCGAAAGGCTTGGTTGAAATTCGGGCTGCTTTTAAATATTATCGGAAAATGTGAACACTGGAAATAATTGCAGCAACTATTTGATTTTGACTGAACCGAGCCAACCGCAGAACTATAATCAAAATAATTATGTATCCAGTATCTCTAGTATTGTATAGTTTCAGGGGGTTAAGTGTGCAAAGCTTCCTGCTCGTAGCTCGTTCAATCTATTTGAGAATATTTATGACTGGCAATGATATCTTGCATGCTCCTTGCCTTGCAAGCATCAACCAAGCATGCCTTGCATGCTTGATTGGATATACCAAAGAACTTAGGGGTCTCAAATTCTAGATGAAAAGAATTATTTTGAATTTGTTCAAAATGTTATGTAGGGCATCTAATGGGCATCTCTCAACATTGACGCGAAATGAAAAGCGCCGGGAGACACATGCATTTTAACACACGATTTAAAAGTTTTCAAAGCGGGGACCTCAGGATTCTTTTAATCAAATTTTCGAAAATAGGCCAGAAAAAGTACCACATTTGAACAGGCAATTTTTAACTTTTTTCATGTCAGAGAATCCCAATTGGTGTGAAAAAGTGTATGACGATGGGTGCCGGTGCCGGCACCTCGGATCGTTCCCTTGTTAGTAAATTATACATACTTATCTCAATGTGTAAGAAGGAATACCTTCTGGAAATTCGGTTAAGTATTATTGAAACATTATTGGAAATAAATTCATCAGCTATTTGACTTTAATTGAATCGAGCCATACTCACAACCACAAACATTATCAAAATAATTATACATCAAGGATATCCACGTTTCCAAAAATAAACACCACTTGTCTAAGTTGTTCAGGCAAATGTAAAAGGGTGGAAAGAAATTGAAATCGGATGAATCAATATCTATCACCAAGTAAAACTTATAACGAACACCCTATTAAAGTCAACATACATAATAGATAAGAAATGAGTAGAAGTAATAAGAATTCAATAGAATTGCCTATCAGAACCTCCAATAGTCAGATTGAAATTGGGCGTTATTTCTTCTACAAACATGATTTCCTAATGAACTACTTATCTCTCAGATCAGGTTTCTGTGGAATAGTAATTATAAATCCCAAGTCCAACGAATATTATTACGTATTTTCAAATATCCAACGGACAGTAGCATATCCAAGCTATGAACTTAATTACTAGAGCTTCCAACGGGTTGACTTCGGACTGATCATTTGGCCGGGTTAAAATTTTAGTGATCCGAATAATCCGAAACACGATACGAAAACTTTCGAATCAAGAATTTTGTGCCGAACCCGAACCTAATCCGAACCCGTTTGGCCGGGTTAAAATTTTGGTGATCCGAACCCAAACCCGACAACTCAGTGGTCCGTCAAATCCGAACCCGAGAGCATTTTTCTGTCAAACCACCCAGTAACATTTTCTTTTTTTATTGAAATCAATATTTTAATTCGATTAACCCTTTCCTTGGGCCCCGAAATCCGAAT
This sequence comes from Protaphorura glebata, assembly GCA_034694305.1. Lineage (NCBI taxonomy): Eukaryota > Metazoa > Arthropoda > Collembola > Poduromorpha > Onychiuridae > Protaphorura > Protaphorura glebata. Next base: position 15,843 of record JAQFYE010003117.1, read on the forward strand.
GTTAAAATTCGAAATTCTAATGTGTACTCAAACCAAGCCTGAAACATCAATAGTCAAGCCCACCGACTTCTTGCTAGTAAGTAAATAAGTCTAGAAGAAAGAAAAACGAAATAATTTCAAATCAGGGACAAGGAAATACGACCATTTCATCTGATACGATGGTGCAAGAAATGGTCCTTGTAGTGCCTTGCACCGTTATAGGAGAGTTATAGTTGAGGCAAATATCCCGAAAATGGCAGTGCGGTCTGGACTGTACAGGGTTACGCATAACCTTTGCACTGCC
>JAQFYE010003118.1:0-16121 GCA_034694305.1 Protaphorura glebata
AATGGTGGTAAGGAGGAGCAAGTGGTATTACGCCTTAGTTGTGACCTTTCCCAGCCCATTTTCAAATGGGCATTGCGGCTAGTAATACATATAAAGTTGGAATGGTTATTTATATTTGCGACTCACCCATTCAAGCGTGTCATGTCGGACTTGGGCCGGACTAGACGTAGACAAGACCATACGCGATCCGCCATACCATCTTGTTGTAAATCCAGACTCACAAGGGACGTTATTCTTCAAATAATTTAAAATTTTGATTCGATTCATCCAAAGTTTGCATGAACTAATTCTCTCATCTGGTATCCTGATAAACCTGAGCATAGATCTGGTACTGTTAACACTGGATAGTCAATTGAGTCAAATTCAATGATTTGTATCTTGCAGTGAAATAAAATATGGTTTTCTAAATTATCCCTTTTACCGAGGCAAGTTTGTTGGATATGCTCCAATCTGGACCCTAAGTCTGCTAATTAGTTAATAGCTTGAGAATGTTTACTCACATTTCTGGAATTCCATACAAAATTGGCCAACAGAGGAATGTTGAAGGACACTTGTGACATAGTATCTTTCTCTGGTCACCGCTCAACCATCTTGAACCCTCCGTTTTTCAAATCTTCTTGAAATTCTTTATGATAACTGGTTAATCGTTTATTTCTACGAGAGAGAAAGTCCTCAGTCCTGCTATATAGGTTCAGAATTCAAGTAATTAACGAATGCATTACTGCACTATCACCACACTACACTCAGTGTACTTTTTAATCTTCATTCGGCATCATCATGGCATATGAATTTCCTACGCCATTAGGGCACTTTGCTGATTTTCCCATAAAAATCAATGACCGGATCTTAAAAGTGCCTTGATATGTCAATTAATGAGATCATTTCTCTTAAAGAAACATCTGTGACGTGTTCCTTGTTAAGTCTAATCCTCTTTTCTTCGTTCAGGTTCAACCTTACACGCACAACATGGTATTATTCTAAAATGTAAAAGAAAGTGGGTTAACTTCTACGGTGTGTCGGATGATGGGCTCGTTGAGAGCCATTGTTTTACCCTCAACCGAGCTCAGATGTTGATGGGATTGGGTGAAAGTATTTTTATTCTTCCTCCTCTCTCCTCTGCTTTCTCCAGCCACGGACTTAGACTTATACATACATTCATCTCACTTGCTTCTCCTTGTTTTCTTCTCCGCGTCAAGTACTCTACTCTGTTCGAATTTTGAATGCCACGTATGTTCGTGTCTATGAGGCCTTCACGAGTTGTAAATTATCATTTTAGGCACGTGTAGACCACCTTAAGTGCTCTGTGTCAGATTTGTAAGGTCTTCTCAGCAAGCCAAAGCAAATAAGAGTCCAAGGAAAATATCAAGGTGAAAGGCCTTACTCTTTTAACCCGATGGAATTGCTTACGCTTTTTCTTTACTACGTTTACTCTTTTTCATCAAATGTAGTAATACTTTATAGGGTACTATTTCAGAATTTAAGCCGAAGTTGGCAGAGAGTACTGTCTTTCCATTTGGCCCAAGGAAGATATCATTATTAATTAAAAAAAGTTGAGAAAGCTGAAATAACCACATAATATTTTTAAAAATAGTGCGTGTAAGATTTTGATGCCTTGCAAGATGTTTACATTCTTTTCTTATACACAAACTTTTGTTTGCAACCCAAAGAAATTGTAAAACTATTTTCGATTGTTCTTCTAAGCCAATATGCAAATCCTTGTTGATCTTTCAGTGGCAACTTGTAGGAAGGTTAAATCCTGCAATCCAACGAAAGCCACATGGCGGTAGGTTGTATATGTAAAGTATGTTTTTGCTCGAAGACTGAAATACTTGAGTTTCTGGAATCCGAAATCCTCGAGGGGAAATACTTTTGATTGGCCCTTGAGATGTTTCTTTTGAAACGGAGTTCGCTGAGTCGAATTTGATAGTAGAAGTTTTCTTTGTTTCAACTAGTGTTTATTTAACAAGGGAGACGCCTGACCGGTTTACGACGACCTTGACGCGACACAATTCTCTTAATTTCTTGAGTGGGGTCTGAAAATAATTTTGTGTACAGATGAAGTACTTTTTTTGGCCTATCTCCGATAATTCGTCAAAAAAGTTCCTAAGATTCCGCCCATGAAAGTTGAAAAATCAACTTGATTACAATAGTTTATTCTGAAATGATTGACCAAATAAAACAAGCCTTTATCTATCTATCTATGGGTTAAAATGTTGGCCAAATTTTAATTTTCCATTTCACGTCAATGTTGAGAATTTCCAATTAGATGTATTACTTTAAAAAATTAAAAATAATTATTTCCGTCAAGATTCTGTCCCACCTATAGTACTTTGTATGATCAAACTACACTTTGTGACGTCATGAGTGCGTCAGGTCTATAACCTCACGAAGTACATATGACCCAAGTGTATCTTGCGGCTAAACGGTCAGACTTTTCGGGGTAGAACCGTCACAAACGTTCTTTAGTAGGTCAAGGGCTATAACATTGTCAAAAATGTAAACAGATCGAACGACCGATTTTTTCCGTTAAAACTGTCCGGTGTTCTTCAAAAATTCTAAATATGTTCTGACTTCACCGGATTAATTTTAATTTACTTCAAAATTTTACTGTCTTCGTGTTTATATCTTAGCGGCATAATCAGTAGAGTTTTTTTGCTAAATCCAAATACTTTACGTTCTGGTGAATGGTCCAACTTGTACTAATACGACGGTTGCTTCACTAAGTGTTCAAACACCTCAATGGAGAAGTAACAAACTCTGCAAAGGCTTCCTAACTTTGTCAGGTCAAATTGGCGGGATTGTTTGTCAATTATACTGAAGCATTGTAATATGTGCTAAGCCGATTTAGCGATGCTCTTTGTAATTACTAATTTGATTACTTCAGTACTAAAAAGGTGTGAATACTGCTTTTCGCGTGTTCAACTTGATTCTAGATCTCTAAACATAGGAATTTCATGTTCAAGTCATAGAGGTGATAAAATCGACATGTCAATAACTATTTTAATGCTTCTAATAAATTCTCATTTTTATAACCATAAAAAAATATTATAATCAAACTATATAGGCTGTAGATGAGAAGCCACTTTGATCACTATAATTTTTATGTGGAACTTGTAGTTATACTTTATTGGATTTTCGCGTCAGAATAAGAATAAGTCAATAACCTCGCTCGCACATGAATAAAATACGAACATTTCGACTTGGAAGAATTGAGGAAATGAGAAAAATTTTGATTAGACACTACTGCCACTGACTTAATTAAACGTATGTTACAGTCAGTGAGTATTCTCTTGAGAAATGAAGTACTTTTAGACTAATTGGAAGTCCACATTGTGTTTTACCTTAATTGTGATTGTGACCTCATTTATGAAGTAGTCTGACATTTATTGATCCCAAATTCACTGACTTCGATCCCAAGCTTGTGTAATTTTAAACGAAAGGTTAACTTGTGCCACTTCCCACCATCACACAGGATACAGTAGGGTCTTTTGCGTATTACCCACTCAAGATAAGCAGTGGAGTAACTTGTAAATCACACTCTTTCGACCACTTTCAAATGCCGTCATTGTTGGATGGGAATAAAATAAAAATAAAGTGATATATGACTTGGAACATTTGAATCTGTCATAAAAATACATGTGAACAGTAACATATATTATTATAATGCAATGTTGAAGAAGATTTTGCAAGACTCAAACAGTGGTGAGTAGTTGAAGAAAACCTTTGAGTTTTATCACTCTCGTTCTCCAAGCCTCAGCCTCAGCTGGTTGCATTTGAAATGACCTCGTTAAAAGTTAGTAGGACCGTGCTGACGACGGTAATCGCAAACTGCATTCCACAGTACGTGAGAATAAGTTTTTGACGTAATGCTGGATGTTGGAGAAAGTAAAGGAAAATAAGTATTAAGTGTATGTAGGCCACGCTGCCCGCAATTTCTTACATGGAATGATTTCCGGGTGTAAATTCAAATCAGACCAGTTTAAAAATACTGAGAACTTGTTTTCTATCCTGAGTTGTTGGATGACAGAATTCAAGTATCACACATTCTCTGTCGAACGACGGCTTATCGTCTATTTCTACTGGGGACGAAGCCCCCAATCCTGCTAAGCAGGTTTGAAATTCACCTCATTTTGACGAATGAATTACTGCACTATCAATTTCACCACGGAAGAGCGTCCCTTGCTGGAATGTATATCCAATCTATGACTAATAACAGTAGGACTAGTACCTAACATGCTATTTTGAGACCCCAGAAATTATAACAAGGCGACACGCTTAGCGTTTACCATGACAAGGAGTTGAACATAAAAATCATCTGTCAAAATCCAATTTCGTGACTCTCTCAATTATATGAACTTCAAGACGTAAAGGTACACGCGTTATAGGTACATTGCATTGATTTGCGAATAGCGTGGTTGAATTTTTAAAGAAGTTTATGAAAGAAAACATCTTACATTCACTTTCCAATACAGACTAACAAATCCAATGTACTCATGGCATGCACGAATGGGGGAATTAGGGTTCCAATTATTAAGGATAAGCAAATAGAACAAACGGTCTCTTTCTAATGTTCAATCGGGTGCCAATTATGTATCTTTTATTGAAATCTGGCCTGAAAGTGTCAAAAAAATATTCAATGTAAACATTTCTAATAATAATATATCAGATTCGAAGCGTTTTTCCGATTCCCGTAGAAAGTAAAAACAAATTAAATTAAAACAATTAATGTTTTTTGAGGGGTCTTTCTGCAGTCTGCACGAAGGATCGAACCACTCACATACTGAGGCAGCAATGGCAGCTAGTAAAAATGGACTAATGTTCACATTTTATTAAACAATTATTTAAAAAAAAAAATTTATTCATAAATTTGTGCACCACACGAGTATATGTAAATCCGACCTGATCTAGGATGATGATTGGCAAGGCCACAACCTAAAACTTGTTATCCACAATTTCATCAGCCTTATTTGGACTAGATTTACCTGTAGACGTGAAGTACATATGTAATGCAACCCAATGTATAATCATTTGGTTCAGCCTCGTTGAGCAAATGAAGGTTACCAGCTGTCAAGATCATCCTCTGCCTTTGAAAGTATGAAAAGCCTCATAGTCATACCATTCTTTGCCAATCCAATTAATAAGCCTAACCGCCGCCGCCGGGTCTTTTCTGAGCAGCGACTCAACATTCGTTCACTTTTCCCTCTATTCCTCCAGTTTTCTATATCCACCGAATGCGAATGCCGAAGGATACGAAAATTTACCTCAGAGATTACTGGCACCTACAAGGAAACCACTTGTCTTGCAAAATTAGGATCAAGATTAGTTAATTAAAATGTCCCTGCCGGTCATAATAAATGTCAGTATGATTTGTGTAGCAAAATAGTTTGTACTCCGATTCCTCTCTCCTTCATATTCAGCTTCAGGGTTCAATTTCTGGTCAGCCCACTTCCCAATTCCTTGTAAGGTTGGGAGTTCTGGCGGTACTTGGTCCTCAGAGGTCTTGGTTTAATTATCTGGGTCGATGGGGCCTCCAGAGTAACCTCTCTAGAGAAGAGTCGCCTCTTTAAACTATTTTGGTTGGTCGTTTTTCAAAATGGATTTCTTATGAAAAGTAACTTCCTTGTTAGCTTAGACTTTCTCTACGCTTGGGTATAGTTCTCCCGACAGTCGTGTGTCTAAGACACGTCTTCACCTTAAGACCTAGACCTAAGCCAAAACCTGACTAATTCATTTCGTCTGCTTAATCAAGCGGATTCGTCTGGAACTGGATTGAAGTTCAGCCTTGCCCTGAAATGAGTTGAATTCCCTTGTTCCCAACTATGATTCAATTCAAAGACATACCATTGGGACCACATGAAATGTACCTCGTACAAAATTCTTCATTTTCAACCTCGTTTTCGACCTTCACAAAAGTTGTTCATGAGGTCAATGGCTACACAAAATCAAGAATGCCACCTAATTTTTGAATAAATTTGTGTGGTGTCATGAATTGTGTACACAATTAAATTCTACGTCCGTGTCCGATCTACCTTGCTTGTAATTTATAAATATTCCCAATTGACGATATACTCCAATTTGACCTTCATTATATAAATTAGAACCTCACTTGTCTCCTGATCTCAATGTCAACAAAATCAAATCAAATTTCTCTCATCTGGAAATATAACCAGCCAGAGGCAAAGCTTTGACTGAAAACTTCTATACTTGTCTAAAGCGATGTCTGTTTCGGGATGACGCAAATTTCTAATGTACACACGAGCGAAACTTACTTAACAGTGACCTTGGAATTTTCGGTAATTCAGTCAGTTTCCTAATTCGTTGAAAATTTACAAAGGTAGAGAGGTTGCTCGTGGCACGTAGAGTACACAGAGTTTAATAGAACATAACGAAGGTACATAAATTGATTGGAGCGATGAAAGGATGCGAACATTTTGCTCCTAGACTCTCCCATTCATTTGATTTATTATGTTTCCTTGATTCAATTCTTTGGTCCTCTGGAAAAGTAAGAAAATACGGAGCTAGTTCTTCCAACAACTTACTGCTTTTAGTGTATGGCCTAAGCTCAAATGTATAAGTAATAAGAAAAGGTCCAAAAATAACTAAATTCGTTTACGGAGACGAAGATGAGGACTGACTGCAGTGACGGTTGGGCTGTAAAGTGATTTTAAAGTAATTTCCGATTTACTCCAGAGTGAGGAAATTGTATCGGACTGGATTAAATTAGGAATAAAGAACAACGAACGTTCAGATTCGGGTCATCCCAATACATGTATAAATACATTGGTATTGACATTTCAAGCTTCATATTATACATATATATGAACCTAGAGTGTAGTCTCTCAGTCTCAAAGCATTGACAATGACATAGATAACCACACGGAAAAGCATTTAATTCAGAAAATACCTTATAGTGTCGAATTTGAACAATTTCAATAACATACGAGGGCCAAACGGTATATTCGGAGTGGAACCTTCAAAAAAGTTGATAAGTAGGTCAAGGACTATAACACATGCAGAAAGCGGCCGAATCTAACGGAGAGGCGTTTCCAGTGCCCTTTGTGCGGCATCCTTTTTCTGTAGAAATATCTTGACTCTAATTCGAAAAGACCGACTGAGTCATTCCGGATTTTATGTTGATTGTCAAAAGTCTTGACACAACTCATTTATAACCTAATCTTGAAACATAGCAATAAATAGGTCAACTTTTCGAGCCTTAAATCGTCTGAATATGTCCCAATTTAAACTGCATAGAGTTATTTTGATCGTAGACCAAATGTGTTAAAGGTATTTCTGAAGGAACTTCGCGGGTGACGATTTCTACCGCGACATCTTGATTTATGGTAATGTCAATTAATAGAAATGTGTACAAGTCATAGAGCAAGTCATGCTTTTCCTTTTCTCTATGGTAAAATTGCTTGCCTGCGAGACTAATCCTGTACTTCCAGAATGGTATACTATTAACGAATGTAATAATTAAACTAAACTATCACAGTGTGTTTAAGTATTCAGTGTGATTAAAAAGGAGTGTCAGTGTACAATATATGCATGAATGGAGTTCCAGTTGTTTCAATTGGTCTCAAATGAAATTGTCTTAAAAAGTTTCACATGAAATGCAAATGAAGGGATTAAACTAATAGTTATGCAGCTTTCTAGCTCAAGGAAAGAGAGACTAAACGACTAGTACTACTAGTGTCCTTCTCTTTAAAACCAATGAAATAAACTTCAAGGGCAGAAACATGAAGAGAAAGTAGATGAAAGGTTTATTGCACATGCAAATTTGTCGAAAGGCACAGAAGGGTTGAGGAAAATGAAATGTTTAAAGCGATTTGATGATCGTCGGAGGCGGTAAATATGCAACCATAATGAGAAATTAAGTCATAATTCTTCTAATCCAGCCAGAAGCTCTCATAATATTCCTGGGAACGCGGTTAAGGGCAATTGGCAATTCAGTTTGACTCAAAAGCGCGTAATTTTGTGCCCTTCTTGCAAATTGGGCTCAGTCTGTATGTCGCCGTCGTCAAAGCCAAACACAAATAGAGTTACTTTAACCATAGAGCATTTTTATACAACGTTTCTAGTACTCTATGGCAAAAGTGCTGGAATTTGCTACAAAAATGCAGTCCCGGAATACTTGGTCAAATCATACTTTGATTGGACCTCTCCCCTGATTTGACTGGCAACCTACGACATATGAAGAGAATTGTAAATAAGGTCCCTACGGATGAGACTAAAATCGACTTTCAGAAATTTTAGTCTGGAAAGTAGGACCCGCCGATCCGCCAAGTCTTAGTTATGTAATCCCTTTTGCAGTATGTATGATATGCTAATTATATCACAAGAATTGTCCCGGGTATAAAACAAATGACCGCCATTCCCATTCCCCGGAATTTCACAGGAATTTTCATTACATCGCTAGCCGTAAATTTACGGACAATGTACTTTACTCGGCTTTGACTAAAGTGTCCTTCTTCTTGTTTTTTTTCTTCAACACATACCAGTGAGATCAACAATTTGGACAACACAGGGCTTCTCGTTGAAGTCTGGAACAAAGGACTCATTTGGGACAAGGCTGTGGGATACCATTGGCTCCACCTCAGAGATATTCCTTACTCTAATTTCGTGAGTCGCATAAAATTTAATGTATTACAGTAGATTCTAAAAAGGGTGGATGTATGACTTCGTTTATTACACCGCCATATTTCATTGTCGAGCACAAAATGCAGATTTAGACAAGAGGATTCTGTTAAGTCTCTCCGCAATAACACTCCATCTAGCGAACAAAGAACACGTTCATTAATATAACCACGATGTCGGAACCGTCAATAAATGTCATACTCGCAGATCGCAATAGTTTCCAATTCTTCAAAATTTCTTAAAAACACAAAAGTGATTCTAAATTAAAGCACAATTTGGATTTGAAATGTCATCGTTATTACGCTGGAATCTTATGGGTTCTGTACAAATAATAAATACTTTTTAACTTTAATATTGATGTAGGAATTTAAAATTATCATAAATCGAGTTATAAGGTAGGTTGGTCTAATTATCGCCACTTTCGAGCAAGTGTGCTAATTATCGCCACCCCTTAACTACATGAGCATGTGACTTCCAAAGCACGCTCACGTATGGAAGTGGCAATAATTAGCACACCTGTCCGAAAAAGGGAGACGTTAACACGCAGCAGAGAAGGTGTGCTAATTATCGCCAATATCTGGGTACATCATTCTCACTCTAAGGTGAACACATGTGCTAATTTTTTCCAGCCCCTTAACTACACGAGCATGGGATCCTCAAAGCACGCCCACAAATGGCGTATGGCGATAATTAGTACGCTTGCTCGAAGGTGGCGATAATTAGACCAGCCTACCTTATATAATATTATATAACTCCAGTATCAAATCCATCCACAGAATTCCAGGAACATGTCCGGCACGTCGGCGGCGCACTGTATATGTAAAGACTGAAACAAAATTCTCTTAATTTATTTCCGAAAGTAAATACGATCTGAGATGAGGTCATAATTCATTAATTAGTATTCTTTGCAAAATTGTACATTGAAGTCAGAATTCGTAAATTTTGACTTAGGCTGGGGCTGGACAATGGCTATCATTGGAAGCAGAGCAGGTGATGAGAGATGGCGAGGTCATCGGGACGAAAACTCCTACCGGGCATGTCCTCCTGGTGGACGCTCGCTTCGAGCTTCCGCTTGGTATGTTTCTGTTAATTATTTCTATCAACTGAGGCTTATCATTTAACTTACGACTGCAACAATTTTGTTTCATGGAAATTTTTTCACGAATTGTCTCCATAGAGTGATGTATTTCTATAGCTTTTCAATCTTTTCCATTAATCACTAAGTTTGACGTAAGGATATTGTCACATCTTTGTGACAAGTTGGCCATCCCACAAAACATAATAGCTATGGTCTCTGATTGGCCACATTTTTTAGGAGTGCTTGCCTTTTTCTAAATGCTTATTTTCTTGATATATCTTAAAAAACTTGTTCAAGGACGGAAAAGAGACACTTATCAATATTACATACAGTCATTCATACCCAATTCAACCTTGGACGACTCAGACTCAATAGTAAAAGCTGAAAGGCTATTTCACGCTGCCTTGGCCGCCGCTTTAGTATTTAATAAGTATTTTTCCAAATTTGATTACGCTGTCTTGTCGAGGCTTTGTATTTGACCTTGGATTTCTCATGTACACGTTTTGTTTTAGGTGCCGTAGAGGGAGACGAGGCTATGGAGCTACAAAGGAAACTTGAAATTCTAAATTCAATGTTAGACAAAGAGGCTCGAGCGGAGCACTCTCGACGTCAACACCAGTACTACATCCAAAGTGAGTGTGAGTGCCCCCTTATTTCCCTTTTACTTAAACTTTTAAAACTAAGAATATTTCTATGCTACTAACCGAAGCTTTCTGCCAACGTCGTATTCATGTCCCAGGTTATCATACCAAATTCGCAAATCTACATACCCAAATTTTTGGAATTCAACGAACACATTTTGCTTTTCGACAATCTCAGGTTTACTTTCTTAAATTCTCGAAATCGATACTCTCATGTTTTTTGAATTTGCCAAATCATCACTCCCAGCCATGAAATCTTCAAATCAAAATTTGTTGTCAAAATGTGTCCACAGCATCTCTAATCGGCAATAACCCTATTGTTTGCCAGACCGAAACCTCAACCTTGCCCGCCAAATTGGTTTTCGGGTGTATCATATAGCAAAATCGTTAACCTTTCAGAAATTCAGCTAATCTCTATTTCCCGAACTTATTCGAATTGGTCTATATCGAATTGGTATGCATCAAATAGCACATTTTCTGCCAAATTGGATACTTAATTTTTTTTAAATCGTTACAACGTCGTTGTCGTCGTTGCTTATTGGGCACTCAATTTGCCTGATTCATTTTTCTGCCATCATTTGTAACAGAAACCTGACGTTTTGACATGTACATATTACATTAGTGAATTGGTGTGTGAAGTCTTCGTTACCAGTTTTACTTTACATTTTCTTCAATCTTACGGAATATCGACAATTTAGATTGCATACCTCGGTATGTTTGAATGCAATGGGTTTATCACTCTAATTAAAAAACAAACAAAACAAACAAACAAGACTTTGAAGGTAGGAAACTTTTTCAGTGAAGCCACAACAGAGGTGGTTGCTTTAGAGCCTCGAATAGAACTTTTGAACTCCGCCTGCGACATAAATACACTTGACTAGACATAATACGAGACACCACTTACATTAATTTCAAAATTATAAGGACGAAAGTTTTGGCTATGAAGAATATGTAGACAGACTCAAACCACATTTCCTTGGTGAAGACAAGAAATGGGCGGTCCCAGACTCCTTAATTCATATCTTGAGGCCTTTTGCCGTTGACTTCTTATTCCAGATGACTGCTCTTTTAAAAACTTTTGATTTAAATTCGATTCTGTACACCGTGCCAAGACTCCGTTAATGACATAAAGTTATCTTATCTAACTACGTACGTATTTTGTTCTAAGAAATTCGATCTACCCAAAGATTAAAACCCCAGTCATCCAATACCAACTCCCACATGATTTTCATGTTTCTATGATCAATTAAATTAATAAGGTCACGGACGACAGCCTGACCTGACGTGAGATTGATTAGATTTCTAATGCGTGTGGGATGGACTTTTCTTCCTTCCGGTGAATTAAACCCACGCGCGGCTTTTGTGGCGGGAGTTTCGAACTATCCTAACCATTCCATTCCTTAAATTATACCATCGTTCGAGGGTATCCATTATTGGAGTGAAAGTTGGATTTACACAGACTTTATCTCCAACGCTCGAATTTACTCACTCACTCAATATTTCTTTCACTTTCGACTTACTTTAGACTTCATTTGAATTCTTGTCATTCCCTGGGATATCCGGGAGCATGACTCGTCTAACTAGTGAGTACCAGGCTCACTGCCACTGCCGCTGGCAGAGATCGAAGTGGGAGGGAATTTACCCCACATGGAGGATAAACCCAGAACCAGATAGTACTTAAGGTTAAGATACAGAAAGGATGTCACAGGACACAGGTCAAGTCAGGCAAGGAATACGAGGGAAGATCAAAAAGTTTTGTCGTTTGCATATAAGGAATTCCTTCTGTAACATGAGGGTATTTTTCTATCATTCACAATGATGATAATAGGCAACATAGGCCTGAATTAATATCAAAGAGGTGACTCTTCTCTAGAAAAGTCACTCTAGAGGCCCCATCGACCCATATAATTAAACTAAAATGACTGAGGAACAAGTACCGTGCGAACACCCACCCAAACATGGAATTGTGAAGTATGCCGACCAGGAATTGAACCCGGGACCTGATTTTCACAAAATTGAACCTTTCCACCTGTTAAATAAACCATTGTCAGTATCACTGAATCGAGCCATTCACATTCACATAGAGAAGGCTATTCTGTATGTAATATACTACACCACGAGAAAATAAATCTATAGCCCATGACCCCTTGACCGAATTGACCAATCGCTTGCGACATACGTATTTATAGAGAAAAGGACCTTTAAATAACACCAGAGAATAAAAGGAGAAGGTCCTATTACGCGTCTAGGGATGAAAGGAATGCTCCAGGAATTCCTACCCCCGAGGGGAAGTACTACTGCTACAGCTACGTAGTACTTGGAGGGTATATGGTGTTTCGGTTTCTCATTTGTCTGGTTTAGTGAATCTTTGTTTCGATCCTGATCCCGGGAGCCAATCTCCCATGCTGAGTGCCACACGGCATATTGAGCTCTCTTTGGAAACAAAGAGAGATTGATTAGACTCAACGACTCAGCTGGTTGACTGCGGCTACGGCTACGGCCACTATTTTTCTAAGTTCTTACGTATTTTTAGGAAGCGGTACCCACTACGTAGAATCAAGTACGAGACTTGACTTGGTAATTAGTCCAACTTTTCTTCTATCCAAAAGTTTTGTATTCTTTCAACATATCGGCTCTCGGTTGAACGATTTTTAGCTTCCAAAGACTGTAAAATTGATTCAAAGCTTACAATAACTAAGAATTTTTAAAACAACTCAATAAAAGTTGTCAGTAAGGGGAGTATTACGCAAGCAATGAAATTTGCATTTACGAAATGTAAATTCATAGGCAGTAGTGATAGGCAGGCAGGTCTTTATTGATCCTTTCTCAAAACTGGCTGGCGCGTGTCCGTGGTTGGCTTGTTAATTGAGGAGCAAATATTAGTTTTGTGACGTTGCTCATCAATCCGAGCTCTTCTTTGATAGTTTTTTTCCTATTCATCGCTTACTTTGATTGTAATCGGAATTTTGAATGAAATCGGTTCATAAGGAATTTTTTCTGGTGTAACGCTAAAGATAGCCGTATTAATTTTCTCACCACAGCGAAGCGGCAAGGACTAATAGCACAAATACGAAGAAACACATGGGATTATACTCTGGACTTTTATCTACAATGAGTTTTGCGATTGCATTATCGTCTATATCTACGACGGAGAAAGCTCCCAACCTCGTTACCGGTTCAGAGTTCACCTCATTTTGACAAATGCATTACTGCACTATCACCACACTCCACCCAATGTCTTTCAACCATCGTTGCGCATACTCATAGTAACCGATTTTCCCACCCTATTAGGTCGATTTACTGATTTACGAAGGCGGAAGTGGGAAAAACCCCATCATAGACAGGTGAAATCCTGACAGCATCTGAAAAGTATGCAAATATGCTACTACGAACTGAAATCTTGAAATACACACATCTGTTGTTGAGACAATCATGAAAAATTGAGACCGATTTGAATTTTACACTTGAAGAGTGTTCATTGTAACGCAATGTATCGGAGACGGAGAAATATGGATTATCGAGTTTCCTAAAAGCTGAAGCTGTTCATCGCAATTCCAGCGAACCTAGAAACGCGCACCTCGACGTAATAGACAACCGCAGTTGATTGTTATTAATTACCTTCTGGATTCATCAAATATCCTCAATACAACAATTTCTCTCTTCTCTTCTCGTCTTGTGCCTGTAAGTTACTTTCCAGCATCACTTAATTTATTAGACAATGCTTACAACTGCGAATTTCAGGGTTAAGAATCAGGCCCAGACCAAATACGCTGCTGGCTCATAAATTCAAGGCCAAAACACTGCAGTGCACTGCATTGTAGTCTTGTGTACTGTACTATTGCTATCATTGGACCCCAGGTTCTCCGGAAAACCCATATCTTGTGTTTCCTGTTGTCCATATGTTACCGCCGTGGCTTCAAGTAAATTCTAATACAATATGTCGCAGACCTGAGATCAGAGGAAGGTCGACACGGACTTCATTTTGCATAATATGCTCCGGATCAGAAAAAGAAATCACATTGTTCATTTAGTGTATTAGAAACCCGGGCTTCTATTCATTGAAGGAGGTTCAGAGTTCAGAGACTTTCACCACTTTCTCCAGTATAATATATATGGTGAAAGTAGGAGAAAGGTGGAGAAAAACGTGATGTAGAATACCTGCTTGCATTAGAGCCCGGCTGAATAATTGAATAAATACGGTGCCTTCCTTAAACAATGTGGCGCTAGAAATTGAGATAGAAAGAGCCTCCAGGTCAATTTGGCCAATCATATCGGTATTTGGCTTCACGGCGGATTTGGTTTGTTGGTTGGAACACATGTGTTTAAAGGCATGCATATCTATGCAGAAATTCATTACGTACATACATATTTGGTATGGTCGGACTCATTTCCTCAGAGACTTTCCAAGAGAAATAAAAGTCAATATTAGGAGATTGTCTGCAACGTTTGTGTCTGCCACGTAGGAAATGATGAGAAATAAATGGGAAGTTTTATTCGTGCCTACATAAACACACGAGTCACTTTGACTGTCACTAAAGGAGTCGTCCAAGACTAGATAGACATCTCATTTTCTCTAGAAGACTTGTGAAGACAATCACAATCATTGGTCCCTCAAGATCCACATCCCATATAAGTATAATCTGACTACATGGACACGAACAACGGACAGGACCTACAGATTTCAAAAACCCGATACCAGCCATATTAATTTCCTTCCTTCGTAGTCTATCTTACAGGGTGGTCCATGGATTTTTCAAGTAATAATTCGAACGGATGCTCAGAAATACTTATATTTAAATATTAATTGGCATACCAATTTGTGTTACATTCCAGGCACTTGATATTTTCAAAAAGAGTGGTATATACATTTTTTATCTGATTTTTTTCTGGAGAATTGTTTATGAACTATCCAGTAGAAGGACAATCGACACAAACCGTCGAAATACGATACAATAGATCAAAGAACTGAACTGAGTCAAGTCTATTTATTTGCAAGCCCAGTCAAAGACGTCAGCTACAACATGGAACGTTACTCCGGGCATGAGGGTAAAAATATAGTATCGTATTTCCTGACTTCCTTGAAGTCTAGAACATTTTTGCCGTCAGTACATGGGAGCAGATCTAACTTCTCCGAGTACGCGTTGGAATGAACACGGACATAATTTAATAGAACGGTCGACTTTGATCTTGAGACGTGAAGGAAAATAGAACGCAC
The DNA here is from genome assembly GCA_034694305.1 of Protaphorura glebata. Lineage (NCBI taxonomy): Eukaryota > Metazoa > Arthropoda > Collembola > Poduromorpha > Onychiuridae > Protaphorura > Protaphorura glebata. The sequence continues at coordinate 15,569 of JAQFYE010003118.1, forward strand.
AGACACAACGCACTCCTATTTACTTTGAGCGGAAACATTCAATTCCAAGAAGTCAGTCTTAAGGGATAACGTTGACATGACCTCAATTTGACAAAGTGTGTGTGAATAAGTCGGTCGAAACTTTGAATTTAAATACGAATTCGGTTTCTTATGCATGCGCAGTATTTTGTGGATAAGTTTGCTAACTGTCCAGTTTCTTCGCAGATTTAATGGATAATTTTTCTTTACCGGATGACATTTTGTATAAAAAATCTACGGAAATCAATTGTTTCCGTTTTCATGCTGGCGAGTCGGGGTAATGGGCAAACCGACTACTCCGGATGTCGAAAATCTAGGGCTTGGACGGTCCCGGTCCAGGACCGGGATCGGACTGAGACCGGACCGGCGGTCCCGGTCCCGGTCCAACGTTTTTTAGGACCGGTGACAACGGTCCAATCCCGGTCCGGTCCCGGTCCTGCGTTTCGGACCCGGGACCAGACCGGGATTGGACCGTTAGGACCGGACCGGTACATGCTAATTACATGTACATATATATACGGTCCAAACCCGGTCC
>JAQFYE010003119.1:0-16119 GCA_034694305.1 Protaphorura glebata
ACTTCGATTTTGCTGTTTGGTTGTTTTTCATGCGTTGTCATTGTATTACAAAATAGTATTAGCATTTTGTTAGATAATTTAGTTTCTTTCCACAGCTATTACCACTTATTTTTAGAGCGTATGTTTTGTTTTAGATGACAAACACTTCGCTGAAAACATTCGATAAGATGTTTACAGATGTAAAATATATTCATTGGCTATTATAGTTTTAAATTGTTCGGTCGCCCTTTTGTGGCAGCCAGGGACGGGATGACATAAATCCTAGTATTTTTGTACAATAATTAATGTTTTGCCATTTCATTTACACCAAATAATCTTTTGTGTAATGATTAATGTCAAGTATTTGCAAATTGCATTTTATTTCTCTATAAATAATAAGGTTACTAATGCACCTAGCATTTTCCATAAATCAGGGTCGGTGCTGACGAATATATTCAACAGTTCTCTGATTCGAAATAACGTCTGAATACAATAATAAATTAAATCTATCAACTCCTAGGTAGAAATGCAAAAGTTTTAATTTTGCTTCTATTGAAAATCCCATGCAGACTCTTTTTTGCTCCGAATATTTTCTACTGCATTCTACATAAACACAAAGAAAAGACAAATAGTATTTTCCCACTTCTCGGATTAGATAACGTGTCAGAAGAGTCAATAGGAGAATTTATTACAGTCTACGTCATTTGCTTTGACCTCTGCATCTCCTAGACTGGGTATATACTTTTCTCCACTTGTTAATGCTGAGACAAAAAATGTACATGTACTCAGACTACGTTGTCCAATTTCATTTTAAAAAATGATTACATTTATGGCTTTTTTTTTACAACTTCTCATTTCGTTCGTACAAATAAATTAACTTATATGTGGGGTTCAATTCCGAACCCACCTGTGTTCGAGGATTGGATTTTAAACGATCATTTTTTGACAGCAACAACGGAGTGAAACTAATCTTGTGGAGAGTTCCATTAAAATATGACTGGAATGGTTTATTTATTTATATAACATTTCAAACAAATTCATACAGGGAACCATTTGTACGAAAAGAATGCATGTATATACACATTTGTGCTCACGACACTTGATCGTTAGTTTTTCTGGTTAAATTTTAAATTGACATGGCTTTTTAGATGAAACACGGTGTCCCTGTTGGATCAAGACCTTCTCACGCTCAGTTATCTTTAGAGACAAGTCGGTAGATAAAATCTCACGGAAGATTTATTTGTAGATGAATTCATCAACAGTCTACGTCATCCCCGATTCTAGTAATTCCGGCCAAGCTCATAGTTCTCCTGTGTAACTTATCCTTTCAATACATAACATGAAAGGTTAGACTCCATGAGAATTCAATGTACTGTCAGTAAGGCCTTTCTCTAGGGAATTTTTTCTTATTACAACTAGAGTATGTCTTCGCTAGGACATGGCCAGACGGAAAGCAACTCAACCTCTACAAAACCAACCATGCGTATCGATGCTTGACCCGAGATGTTAATGTCGATTAATGCCTTATTTTGTATTGCTGTCTCAATTCTAATTTCAAAATCTCTAATCTCACTTGCAAGCACAAATTAATAAATTTATGACTCAAGCAATTGTGTGATCAAATCATGAAGAGACTGTATGATAATCTTCACTATATCAAGAGATTATAACTTTGGAGCGACGATGTTGCTGGTCAGAATATTTGTCAGCAGTGCTTTGGTCGCATACCACTACACTTGGAACAATTTTTATTCGCTACGATATTTTCCTGGTGTCAACGGTTTCGTCAACCAGCTACATATATCTGCGACTTGAATGTTGAAACAGAAGTTCTAGGAGGAGACACGTCAGTACGTCGGCTTCATATTGACCGCACACATTACACATTAAATATAAAATTGTTATATCTCCAGAGAATCTCACTCGATCTTACTCACACGATATCCAATTTCCGAAGTTATAATTATTACGACTAGTTAAGGTGATAAATAATATTCTTCTTCAGAGTATATTGAATTATTAATACTTACGCAGTTAAATAAACAATGAATAAATTTTACTACTATACGTCTATTTTTGTTAGCTTTTTGAAACTGAAAACGAAACCTGATTTTAATAAATTTAGACTGAAGAAATTTTAGACATCCCATTTAAAATTTAACCAAATATTAGAAGTTCGGTTTCTGATTATCGCATCTGCTTTGAGAATATTAGTTTCGAAAACGCCGAAATAATATGTGACAACTGGTTATGCGTTATTTTTTTTCTTCGATTTTCGATGATAATTAACTGAACGCGTGTGAAATAAATAGTAACAAATACGAGCATCAAAATTCTGAGGTTGTAAAATATTATCGTAATTTCAGTGCTTAGCTCTCATCTAGGGTTGTTGGCAGGCCAAGCTGTTTTTAGGGGTTATGCACTGTTCAATACCGGTAGTTCTACTTTAAATTCTGTACAGAATGAATATATCATTTTTTTCTGAACACTTTAGCTCTAGCTCTGGCTAATGACAAAGGTCAATTTTGTTTTATTACCAAATCACCATGCACCCGCACTTCGTAACTTCGGCATAGTCTAGAGTGGCGATAGTGCAGTGATGCATTCGTCAAGATGAGGAATTCTTGACCTGAATATCTTGGGTTTTTCCCTCATAGAAATAGACGATAAGCTATCATTTGGCTCAGAATGTGTGATATCTGAGATCGGTTATGGCACTACTCAGGATTCAGGATTGTCGTCAGTCACGCGTTTTTTTTCCCACCCAGTACTCATTGAAATTAGTCCAGAACTCCATGGCTCTGAATCTCCGCGACTCGTAGTTGAACTTTGAAAGAGGGAATTCGCATTATTTTCAAATCACTGTAACATTTTAACATTCTGAAAATTGTGAAAATCCGAAAATCGAAATCATTTTATTTTTTATTTCAATTTTATTTCGAAATTACTTTCCATTAGCCAATTATCATTTAGGCCAAAACGTTTGTATTAAGTGTCTGTGATTTACCAGGAGTTGAATTAACAAGTTAACCCACGAGACCGGTTGAATTGACCAGTGACAATACAATAATATTAAACTATTTCAAGTAATTTCAACTAAAAATTGAAGTACTGATTAAAATCGTTGCGTAAACTCAAAAACTACTATTGAACATGTCTATGTCAAACATCAGCAGTATCTTGAAATGTGTACTGCCACGACTGGGAGTTGTCCAAAGCTATAGTCATCTAATAAATCCAAGGTAATTTTGTTAATTATTGCGGGACAATTATTTTAAGATTTATGTAAAGTTCAGCCAGGAAATTTCAATTTCTAAATACCGAATTTAATTAATCTTTAGATGATGCAGTCCCCAAGTAATGTACAGATGCTAAAATTTCCGGATTTTCTAATTCACAATTTGTAATTAAAGTTTTTCCATATAATTAAACCCTCTCCCCTTTATATTTTCATATAACTTAATTGTAATAAAACCCAGGTACGTCTAGTCATAGATAATCGCATATCTTTGGTCAAGACAAAAATATCCTGACACCTGAAGGTAAACACCACCCTGTGTGCACTGGGAATAGAACCTTCACCATAGTTAATCGCCAAGGGCTGCCTCCAAACTACTGACTTGCAGACTAATAATTAGATTAAATAAATTCGTTCTAATTACTGAAATTCTTTTGGTTGGTTTCAGGCAAATAAGTACTACAGTTATAAGAATGGGCGATGGAAAAGATTCTGAGTCTGACGATAAAGAAGAGGAGAAAAAGAGGAAAGCGAAGATTGAAAATTACATTAAAGTTTACACAAGAACGGGGGACAAAGGAACTTCAGCACTTTTCACTGGAGAGAGAAGAGCAAAGAATGACCCTATTTTTGATGCCTTAGGTTGTACAGATGAACTTTCTTCCCATATTGCACTCGCAAGAGAGTATGCTCTGGAATATGGTCATCCGTACGCCGAACGACTTCGTCGGATTCAATGCATTCTTCAAGTAATTGTAAAGTAAAATGTGACAAATATATTTCAAGGTTGACTAATTTCTTGATTGTTAACTCACAGGATGTTTCATCTCTTGTTGCAACTCCGAAGTCTTCTGCTCGTGAGTCACATTTACAGAAAGTTGGATTTTCTCAACGACATGCAGATGAATTGGAAGAATGGATTGATGAATATTCAATGGCATTGCCCCCGCTAACCAATTTTATTTTGCCAGTAAGGCTTAAGAGTAAAACTGTCACTATGTAATACAAATTCTTTGCTTGACTAATTGTTTCTATCGATTCAGGGTGGAGGAAAGGCTAGTGCGTCGCTTCATATGGCAAGAACGGTTTGTCGCCGGGCTGAAAGATATGTGACCCCTCTTGTTCATGAGAGAGAAACTGACAAACAAGCCCTAATTTATCTGAACAGGTGATTTGATTACAATCTCAGTTTCGTAAAACTAAAAGTAAAACCAACTACCATAACAAAATTACTATTTTTTTCTCAGACTGTCGGATTTCCTTTTTACCGCTGCCAGACTTGCGGCTAAATTGGATGGGAGAGAAGAAACCATTTATATAAGGCCAGACCCGACAAAACCTACTGAAGTTGAAGATAAGCCAAAAGACAAATAAAGTCGAAATAAATTAGTGGGATTTGAACATGAACTGTATTTTTAAATAGTGGTTAACCTTAATGTATCTGGAATGTGACACGGTATTGCGGACATGGAAGCGTGAATAGTTTTATTTTGGGTTTGATTCATGTCCATAATTTGGAGATTTGTTAGACACATTGTATATTTTCAAAAAAGAATGACCAACCAACATGTACTAGGGGATAGCACTTCATAGAAGAGATAAACATATAAAAGTAGGGTAGGATAGGAACACATTTACCCGGTCGGAGCGGCTGCACAATCAGGGATGTCATATACTTACTTGTTACAAAACACGCTACGATTTCTGTTAAGGGTAGACAAGTTCCTCAATCGGATTTTTGTTCAAGAATTCCAGAAAACCATGGAAAGTTAAGCGAAATGACATTGATGACTTTCGATTTTTAGTATGAAATTTTCGAGACAGGCAGAAAGCAGCTTTCAATTTGACGCTTACTTCAAAAAATAAACTTTTCTTTATTAAACTCAACTCAGACGTATTTTAAATTAGGGACGGTTAATACTACTAGTATTAACCGTCCCTATTTAAATCTACTAGTAACAAAACCCAAGTAAGTAAGACCCGATTATATTCGGTATTCGTTTTTCATACATTCTATTACAGGGGTCAGCGATCAGTTTCCCCGTTCGGGATGTTCCGGTACTTTCGAATCACACATTTTACTATGTCTATATCAAGTACAAATATGACAGAGCCGATCTTTGTGTGTCCAATTATATATTTTTCTGTACAGAGAAAAATAATTTTGACAGGGGCAGATCAGGTATGCAGATCAGGTATGCGTAGGATAAAGGAGTTTGAAAAAAAAATCAAAATTTGAGGTCGCCCGCAATTTCTAAATTGACAAACAGGCACATGCCATCATGTGTTGGGTACAACGAAGAACGCGACATGTCAACTTCGACCTCTGACATATTTGGTGCCAACGAATTTCAAACGGGGGCGTCCAGATTTAAGTCATTAAGTGGAATATGTTCTGTCCATGTTGAATGTCAATGTTTATTTTTATTTATTCCAGTGCAGATTAAATTAAATTAATTAAATACTTTCGTCTGGACTGAAGGGAAATAAAATAAAATAAATTGCAAGCAAGTGAAATGCGAAAGGCGATCAGACAGGGAAAGAGAGAATGTAAAAGACAACTACTGACAGTCGAATTACTTTGAAGGTTCTACAGTTAACCGTTTGGCCTTTGTAAGCATGTGTATCGCCTTGGGCGTCCATATATTTTTATATTACATTATTAATTACTTTTTACTTTCTTGCAATTGTTGCATCTAAAACTCCTAAGAAGGATCAAGTTTAGCAGTAACTTGATCCTTCTTAGGAGTTTTAGAGTCTTACTGAGTCTTAGTAAGTCTTACTGAGAATCAATGATGTATCCTGCCGGGCATATTGTGTGAGCTATGTAATTGATGACTTAAATTAATAAAAATTCGATCCAGTCTAATCTAACCAAAGTTACAAAGTATTAATTCCTAGAAAATTAGAAGTGCCTACTCAAGACACGACTAGCCGTGCTTAAATTTTATTTGGTTTCTCGGATTCAGAAATCAGATTTGAATTGTCAGTCTCGGGTATTATTTCTCTGGAGAAAGTTATTTTGGGTTGATTTTAGAACTACAGGTGAAATTAACTTACCACAGCACAGCTGAAAGGACGAAACACTTCATCACCCAGTTGACGTCACCACTGTGAAACGGAACGTGAAGTCAAATCTCAAACAAAGATTTTTTGTCGTTAAATAGAGCGAGAATTATCATCGGAGAATTTAATAAATTCTGATATCTAGCATATCATTGCTATCGTCACTATTGGTAAAATTGTCCAACAAGTACCACTTTCAATTTGGGATGAGATCCCAAAAGATTTTCGGTTGAGATAAGATAAGGTTTATTCTTGAGTGAGGTGAATACACAAAAAAAACGTCAAATTGATGTCTATATTTCTTATGGACTCTTTCTAATGTCTATATTTTTAGCTGCACAAAAATTGGGGCACAAAATTGTAATGGTTCAAATCGAGCAATAATCACTATCTCAATTACAGATTTGTTGCAGTGAATGTATTCCTTGCCTTATACATGTACAGGGTTCCTTTAGACAAGGCGTCTCAAATATTCCATAGCAATTTTGATGAATTTCCGAAATAATTTCCCAAAAGTTGTCACTTGTTCACACATTCTGTGCACGACACCAAAGACCAAACTATAGCCAAAATTGACAACAAACACTAAATTCTAACTCAACTGAGGATTGAATTCAAATTCTTATGACGGGATGTTTACATTAATTATAGCCAAAATGACCCCAGTGGAATTTTGAAAAAACAAGTGCTCAGATGTATTGGTGATCACGAGCAATGTACACAAAAACAACACAACTTGCATTGGAAAAGCCGAAAGGTAATCACCGATTTCAATTAGAAACTGGTCAAACTAAGGAGACACCCAAAGTCTTTTAACAATAAAATCACGAATATTGCTTGCAAAATTTTTCCACACGTCATTTGAAGTTATTCACCACCTGTTTCACATAAATAAGTGCGCTTGTCCACCTTGTCAAGAAAGAGAAATCTGGTGCAGGGAATTTTTGTGAGTTTACAGGAAAGAAAATTCGCAAATGGAATTTGCAACATTAAAAACAAGAAATACAACACGAGGATGAAGATTGACTGAGTGCTCAAGTCACTAAAGTCATGTCTTGTAACCAGAGTGCGTACACAGAAATTACAAAAACTGACGATTTTTATTTTTGCTAGCTGTAATGCGTTTTCAATTGAATAAAATAAACCACAGCACGGCACAGCTTTCCTTGCATGTGTGTAAGTCGATGATGAGTTTTTTGTGTCTAGAAAAATGCAGTTGCAATCGCAATAATATCAATTTATTCTTTACAGATGACTTGTTAATGTTAATGGCCCTACGAATACGGCATGTTTTGTCCACAGTTACTTCAAGTGTTGAAACCTCATTCATCCATCCCTTCAGGCAAACCTTCCATTCATCCCTCGTGAATTTGCAATTGCAATAATGCAAAAAAAAACTATTATCCAAAAATGGGAATCTTACCATAATAGTCATCGCCACTGCACTGCAACTGCAACTGTAATTGCAATATAATGCTGTAACTGTGTTATTCTGAACAATCAAATCCAATTTCTCATTGTAAAAAAATTATTCTTAATGTTTTATCGAAATTAGCCGAAATGTTTTCTGACTTGTACCGTGAGAATTTTCTCAGCCGAAATAAATTTTCACACGGATCTAGTTGAAATACTTCCGCATTCAGAAAATTGAATCCCAATCCTAAAATTGGTCTTCCCTATGTACGCACGCTATCGGTTAAGTAAAAAAAAGAGTGAAATCGAGTACTACTAATTGCACCTAGCTTATAATCAGGTTTAAACTAATGATACTAGGGGTCAATTTGTGATAATTACTTATGCCAATCATTGTACACATAAGCCACACATACTGTCTGTATTGTGAATTTTATACATGTATGTGTCAACAGCACGAAGTACAGGCATGCATAGCGTAATGTTAAGAAAACCTGAATTGCATGCCGCCGTGATTTTCGTATTTGGAGTTCATAATGGATTTTGTAAGTGGAAATTAAATCCCGTGATGTGACGAGATGAAGACAGTTAAGTAGCAAATCGTGACAATTCTGAATTTTGTCTAATGCAATGTAAATGTAGCGCTATTTATTCAGGTTTCAATATTATTACCAAAACTTGTGTAACTGTGTGTAAGCTTGTCTCCGTAATTTACATCTTACTTTTAGGTGTCGTTTGTACCCATCTGCTCCACAGACGCCAGCCAGAAGAAATGATACAAATATTTTGCAGAATATTGAATGTGCAATCCACGAGCCAGTTACCTTCGTAAATTGCACGCGCCACCGTAAAATACATACATCTCGCTTGTTTTTGTCAACATCCAAGTGCCTTCACAGGGGACAAAATTTTATGAGCCACCCTGTACATTAAATGGATTGCGTAATACTTTGTAATTCTTTGATGTGTCACTTTGTTACTTTACTCACCAGACCACCCCTAAGTGCACAACTCACGTTTTGTTTCATAGGAAAGTAATCTTTCTCCACGAATCTGAGTTTCTTTTGTTGTCTTTTAGGCGGAACATGTTAATTGATAAGAATTGCACGGGAATGTTTTTAAAACACTTGGCTTTCCACTTGAATTGGCTGCCATTGTTAATTGGCCTTGGGTAATGCTCAATTGTTATTGATGATGAGTGTTCAGAAACCGGTAGCTAAAATGAGTATTTGTGGAAATGTCTTTTAAATTGGTAATTCAAGTTTCATTACCTCTTAATCGATTGCGACTTTTTTGGTCGAAAGAAAATTAAATTTCTTACTTGTATGTACAGTGTACGTACAAACCATTTTAGGTAGAATAGATCATCAATATTTTATGAATGCCTGGCATACATATGTACTATGTACATTATATGTTTATGACGCGTGCATCCTAGACTTTGTTAGAAGAAATTAATAGCCACAGAAATAGAGCTGTTAGGATATACTACTTCAATCCGTTTAATGCCAACGATGCAAAATCATTCTCATGATTAAGGTTATACATAATAATTTTAGAGAGATCACTTTATCGGCAAATAAAATTTTGGTTCGTGGTGTCGGCTAATTTTTAAAATGAAATATCAATCCTGAATCGTTTTAACAACAGATCAATTCGAACTGATCTAATATGCGGTATTTTGGTTTCATTACTTTCGGTTAAAAATACGATAGTATATTTTCGATATTTAAACTACCTGCTTTAGCTTTGTTCAAATACATACGTGGGGTGCAATTGTTTCGTACTAAATTCCTTGTGCGAAATATAAAACCATATGGGAATTTTTTGAAACGTGAGATTTTCTAATTCCATTTTCCATAGCTAGCTCAAAACACATGGCCCTCAAGCAATTAGTGAAGTGAAAGGCACGGTCGTAACTCTTTCTTAAGGCTAAAGAAAGTGGTAAACAAAAACAAATAACCCGAATCCAAATACCACGCTACACTACTGCAGCATGCAGGGGTGACGAAATTGAAATTAGACCACATACAGCTTCAATTTAGTCGAGAAGATTTTTACTACGCAGTCTGGGATTCGGCTTTGTAATTCTGTCGGAAGGTCCACAAATTGCAAGCACCACAGTGCACAGGTTGAAGATTTTCTTGCACACAGAAATATGTCTGTGACCATCACCTTATAGGCGATTGCCTGTTTGGATCGGCCTGAACACATTTAATTCGATTCTACGCTATCCCGAAGATATACATATTGTATTCCATTCAGGCGAACCACCTGTGCAATACGGCCAAATCTCTGTCGCCCAAACTGCTAGCTTGGCAGTGGATTTCACTTTTGTAGAGACACACATTTTGTGATGCGTCCTGGAATTAAGCAAAGTATAAATTTAATTTGTTATTAAAATTTATGTTTACAAGATAATGAATATGTGGAATTAAATTCGGGATGTCATTTCGTGGATTCAAAAATCTGGAACATATTTGGAGGTTTCCATTCCATAATACAGCAATATTATTATAGTTCAAAAATGTAAAATGAAAAACCATCATTTTAAAAAATAATGTGCAAGTCACATGCCCGTGCGGCATTAATTGCACAAATTAAATGGATTCTTTATTAACGAATTAATTAATCGATAATCTATTAAATTAACGATTTAGAAATCTAAACCACGTCATGGACTAAAACATGTTTCTCTGACATTTGGAATTCCAACCCAGGTAGAGTAAAAGTAGTTACCGTTATTCTTAATTTGCAACCATTGGAGTTTCTGGCACAATGAAAAAGTCGTGCCTACTTTCGCCAAGGGGGAAAAACTCAGATCACAATTTTCTTAAATAGAGTGAATTGTTTTCAAATGAAATCGGGTGGCGCATAAAGATTTGCCCACCTCATCGTACAACCCAAGTTTGTAAAATGTCCTGGAATCGATGAAGTTATTATTCATTAGATATTTGCACCCACAAACTTATTTTAATGCAAAAAAAAATAATACTGGAGATCGTACATCTCACTTTTTGTCGAGATACGGCTTTAAGCGGGGTAGTACATAAAGTACTGGCCACCCCGTACGTGTACTCTGATAATGGATCAATTGCATGTTAAAGTTCCGTATTAATGTAATTAATGTAATATTCAGTAGAACGTAAACTTCAACAAACAAGCAGCACTCGCCATATGAAGGTTCGGGTTTCTGAATTCTGAGTGTTCATCGGCTTGACTCTGTTGTCAAAGTATCAACCTCCAGGCTAATTAATTAGGGTTGTAATGACATGAAAATTGATCTTAGCTCAAAATAAGGTCAACTTAAATTGCTTCATGCTTCCTGTTTACTCCGAATTATTTATTTTAAACTTTTAGCATGTGCTTAGGCAATGCTACCTTCACCGTCTGAAAACTCCCGAGTTCGAGCATTGCATTCTCCACTCAAATTGCAATTTTGATCAGCACTCAAATTCCGAGATAGGATTCGACATTGAAATTTGTACTAATGAGACTGAACCATCAGTTTAGTTTAAACCAAAGTCCGCATTGTATAACAGTAGCGATAATAACGTTTTTGACCAGCTTTGTAGATTTTAGGTGGCCTACTTTCGGCTAAAGTAGGAAAGCAGTCACCTGTCATCATTCTGCTCAAAATAATTGAAGCAACCTTTATGGGGGTCAAATTCTTTTATCAAAATTCTTGACCTCAACATTATTTGCATATTAGAAGCCCCGACATTTACTTCGGGTTTCACGTTTTGTTAACTTAACACTACCTGGTTATCCGGTGAATAAGGTCCACGTCTCCCTCCTTTCTCTTGCTTTCTTCTCATTCTGTTTTCACGGGCAGAACCCCATTATGATTTGACATTTCCATTCTTCTTCTTGTATTAATGCCTTTCCTCCACCCGTCATTCTCTCTTCAAATTTGAATGCGCATCATAAAGTCACTTTACTCCCTTCCATAGTTCGTGTGAAATGTGAGGCACAGAAGAGTGCATAATCTATATTGGCATTTGACACTAATGGATTATGTTGGACTGAATCAGAATTCCCGAAACCATGTGAGAATTCCAGTTTATCAAGTTCTTCTCGATACTGTCTTTTCTCTCTATATTATGTTACAAACAATAATTCTGACACGTTTAAAAGAACCACCGTTTGGTTTAGAAAAAAAAAAGTGTATTTTCCACCTGACAGAGCTATTAATTATGATTTCATTGCTGGACTTGCTGACGTAACATCAGCTCAATAGTATTTCGAATCCAATTATGGAAAAGTCCGTTTAAATTCAGTCGTCCTTGGAATTAACTGAACAACGAAGTGTTATTAAAGAAATCGGAACAGAATTATTCAAGAATCGAGAGAAAATCGAGTTTGTAGTTCAGATCAGACTGTATTTTCATGTAATAATCAAATTATGGAAAAAGGAATTCCAAATGAGGCAAAATTGAATGTGTAACTCGATGTGACATTCTTAATTCAGTTCAGTCAAGGCAAATTCTTTGTCACCTTCAATCCACTTTTCCAGTTCTTCTTTTCCTCTCTGCAATCTGACAAAAGTGGCAAAGCCAATTTACTGCCCTTAATGTACACTCAGATACAGAATTTTAGTTCAAGGATTCTCAATTACTATACTTAGAACTTGGCTCGGGTCAAAAAGTAAACTTTTAACTTTATTAACTTGGGAATTAATTGGATTCAACTCTTCAGTTAGAAAGAGATTAACATTTAACAGCCCAGGAAATGATGGGTGTATGATCAACAGTGGCGGCATTTGATGGAGAAGAGTAACTTCGACTCTGAATATTATGTAATCTACAATGAAACTCCTACACGACCGGATTCGGGCAAATATTATATAGTGCAGGTGCACGCGACATATTACGCGAAAACCGAAAATTTAATCTTTTTCATATGTGAAAATTGTAATACATATTTCCTCATATGAATCTTCTTGAGGCAGGAATTGCTCGTTTATTTGGGGAATTGTCTTATTCATGAAGTGTTGATTTTGTATATTTGTGTTGTAAAACTTGGGTACAAATAAATATATAAATAAAATCTACGAAATTAAGCTCTACATCAATGAAAACTGAAAATATGTCGACAATACATGGAGCAACAATAGAACCTTTGCATAAGTATTTGGGTTCCATACACTTTGTAGGCTTTAATAGTCCATATCGTGGATAAAGATAACAAAAATTCTCACTTCGGTCATCACAGTGCGATTTTTTGACATTTCACGACGCAAGTTGTGCAACACCGTCAAAAACAGAAGCCTTTCGCGGACGCGGATGCCCTCGACATGTATCTTGTCTTTTAGTCTCGTATGGTTAATGACCTCGTCATCCTCACCGCGTCACTTTTTGACTTTTTGCACATCAAGAATACATTATCTATTTTTGCATATTCCGAAACAAATCGAAAGTCAGATTTGTCAGAAGGAATGCATAATCGATTCTGAAATCTGTCATGATGTACTAATACACACGTCATTCACATTCGCTGAAAGAACTCGGATTTTGCAACTCTTATAGTCAAAAGAAACTCTAAGCGGTTAATTTGTCTCTGGATCAAACTCAACCTATATGTAATTCTGCCACAATTTGGCCTGGGCAAGGTATATGGCGATGAACTACCATAAATTTTCAGCGTGTTGTCCATTTGACCCAGATAACGATAAGCAGAAGTTAAGGTTAGTTCGAACTCCGGTACTAACTGAAACAGAAGTTAATTAAAATGGGAAAATGTGTTACACGCTAAATAAATTAATTAATCGATTGATTAAGGTTAATTATTTGATTGAACCCTTTTACGATTATTTGCACGAGATTCTCAATTGAAATCAGGTAATCCAATATCAATTCCTGTAACCGCGACTGGAATCTCTGAATAATCTTATAATAATCAACCAAATTATTTAGTTCTGCCGATTCACCTTCGCAATAGTACATTAACTATAACATATAGCACGTGCGTTAATTTGACTCGTTGAAATGTTCAATTTCACTTTTAAAATTCTAACATGGCTTCCATTTCTTCCTATTGAAATTCGTGGAATTGGAAATAAAATAGAGTGAATGTGTCGAACTTGTGAACTTGATCACGCAAAGCCAAAATAGATTTATTATTCATTCAATGACCATTTGACCAAAGCGGCGAACTCCACAGACCACTACAGCATGGGCCAAAAGTAATGCATCCTTCCGAATAATTACATATCTAGCTAGGATACAGATAGAAAGAGCCAATCTGACAAGGAAACACCATTCAAATGTAGAATTCAGATAAGTATTAGTCACTTCAAATATACTTCGTCACGGTTTGTGCAGGTTTCAAGGTTTTATTCTGAAATTTTTAGTGTATGCTTATTTTTTTGGTTCTTTCGTAGAAGTTTTACATATTCTTGGAACGGTATTTTCGAAAACTTCTAACATTTGTGCTCAAAACTGGTCGGGCTGATTTCTAGCTGTTTCTGTTTTAACTGCGGTAGAAAAAGTTTCTTTGTCATTAGTCATTAGATTGGATTGAATATGTACGTTTTAAAGTCTCGAACTACATAGCTATGCATTGTTTTGGCCCACTCTGTACAGGATGTTGGTTTGAAACCCATCTCTCAAAATACAATATGTTTCCATTTGACTGACATTTGCTAGCGGATTTCAGTCTACCATTCTCCCGGTTGTTATGTTGTGGGTGGCCAAATGCTTAGTTTATGTGAATTGTGAATAGCTGCTTTGCACGAAACAAAACAATAGTAACTCGAACGTAATGGAAATGAAAGTGATAAAAACAAAAGAATGCTTTCGGTCGAATTTTTAAAGATGTGGTAAGTATCGACCGAAATAGAAATAATGTGCCTATTAGTTCTCTTTCTCCATTACTTTTTGTTATAGTCATTCCAAGGGAAATGTCTTAGACAACAATCAACACAATTCACTTTACACAGTTGTGATTTCGGTGTTTCGTTAATAAGGACGTACAAGCCCATTCACAATATTCTCAGACTGCAGTGACACAAAATTCTTATTCTTATGGTACGGTCCGTTAAAAATATTTTATTCGCGAAATTCTTAATAAATCTAGATTTACCCTGAAAAATTGACCATTTCGAGTCACTGAAAATTCATCCTTACTTCTGATTCACCCCGTATTTTTCTAATTAATCTGATTTTGAGCTTTGATGACTCACCTATCAATGAAATGCATATTTCAATTAAACAACCTCTTTCCGCCATACGAAAAGCAGATATACATTCCACGGTACAACACTTTCATCTTTTTTCTATTTCGAAAATTGTGACCTTTGAGTAGGAATGAGCGCGACTAAAATCTGTCAGTTGATTTATTTTTATTGCTTTATAGTCGATTTTAATAATTTAGCATTGCTAGCGATAGATCATTAGCTAATCTCTCCTGACATGGCGCCTATGATCTAGGCACTCGCACTGAGCCCAGGACGAAGTCGGACTGAAAAGGGTTTCTAGTGGGTCCTTTGTATGAAATCATAAAAATGTGTATAATTATTGTCTAGCCGTTAGCTATAAACAGTTATGGTGTCCCGACCATAACCTACTGGATGGAATGTCATCTCGTATTTTGTAATCCATACTTGGGTAAACAAGAAGGTTAAGGTGAGATTTTGATTGATCCGATTCCGATTGAACTGATCAGGGGCTCTTCCAATATTCAAGATATACAAATTAGGCAGATCTATTCCTTCTTGATTTGAAATTTCAAGTTTAGAACTTACTGTTGAGACGCCTTTGAGTCGAAATCCCATTTTCTGCTCCTGGCTCTTCGTGAAACAATAAGATTTCTCTTGATCTAATAAACAGATCAGACTCAGAGACTAGACAGTTTGGACACAAGATGTGCATAAGTTCTAACGTCTGTCGGCAATTCGTCTTTTGTGTTATGAACTTTGTACGAATCCAATTAGTGACTCAAGACAAAGGCCGAAACCTTTGAGAAAGTGAAAGCTCGGTGGTTTGAGGATTTTAGCACCATACTGTAGTGTGTATTTTACAACGAGGAGAAATTGAGCCCAAATGCCTGGGACTGGGTTGGGCTACTTTGTTCCGCTGCTCCCACGTCTGGTCGTATTTACTTACGCAAATTTTGTGTATTTTGATCTTTCGTCAAAGTCAAAGTCCAGTAAATTTGAAAGGAAGGATTAAAGCTAAAGGCATGATGTGAAGTCGAAACTACAATCAAAGTTTTCTGGTCAAAGAAGTTCAAATTCGAGTAGTAAGTCAGACTCTACAACCACATTGTATGTTACATCTTGTCCGTTCTACGTTCATCCAGGAAGGACGCTGTATTCGAACTCCGGATTTCTAATAATACATATTTCGTTGTTTGAGAGTTAGGAACCATCAAGATTGTTTGACTTCTCCCTCTAGGTTAGTTCATACGCAGATTCATTTTTT
>JAQFYE010003120.1:0-16117 GCA_034694305.1 Protaphorura glebata
TTGTTTTTCGGGCGTACTTGTGTTACCGTTGGTACTTATTATGTATGCTTCATGGACTGGATGTTCAATTTGGTTCCAGAATTACGAGTCAAGTTAGAAGAAAAACATTCAGAAACGGCCGAATCCTTGACGGATGAAAAGTTGTTAACATTTCTACGGGAATACGTCTTTGGTTTTGTGATGTATGTCGATCTAACCGTTGCCGGTAAGTATAAGAAGTCACATTACAGACACTGGCAAATTAGGAGAAATATAATAAGTAAACTGTCAGAAACTTGATTTGATTCGTACTTATCAATTAATTTTGAAATAGCTGGGCTCTTCATTTTTTTCCAACTTGCCTACAATTTATGGTTCACGAAAGGATTACAAGATCAGGTAAAATCTTCATAATACATATAAATGTAAATTACATTCTCGCCTCTAAATTAATTGTGATTTTTTTGTATGTAGTTTAACCTTCGATATTGTCAAATTTGGATGGAAACAAACTGTGGACCTCTGAGCCCATTAGCATTTTTGTTCGTTTCCCATTTGTTGTCAAAACTGGATATGCCAAAAGTGCCATACATTGACTACATTTTTCTCTCCACTCATGTCACGTTCATTGGAATTTTTATCGCGATCGTTTACGCCTTGCGTGATCGTTTGATCAATGCCTTAGACGCAATGGTAGCTCCATTATTACAGCCAGTTTTTGCCAATGTGCCATTTCGATCCTGTCGTAAAGGCTAAAAAATTGCCAATGGCGAATGACTAAAAAGGAACGTCGATATTGACTGGATAATCACAATTTATATTTATATTTACTGGTATCACATAAATTGATTAATGACTAACATTAATTATTTAAATAAAAATGCTTTAAGAAATTTTTAAAACAATATCTATGGCGATTCCTCTCTCGTTTTCTAATATATTATATTAAATGTCTATAATCAATAATTTTCTGAGCTTTGGAATTCGTAAATTTTTCCTTGTACTGTTTTAAAATAAAGAAGACGCCCTTCTTCTATTCCCCCCGTAGTAGTAGGTGTTACGAGAGGTAAGTTGAGTTTTGACAGCTTTGGATAAAAGAGACATCCTCCGAAAAATAAAATCTACAATAAATTAATCTAAAATTCAAAATTGTACATAATCTGTTGAATGTAACATTATTTTGAAACTATGTTGTGGTCAGTTGACTTACTTGGCGGATGTTTGAGTCGATACTCCAAATCTGCGATTTGTTGAAGGAAACCCTCATTTGGATAAATTGCTCTTTTCCCTCTAAATAAATAAAATAAAATTAAATGAAGTCTTTTATGTATGTTATGGTCTATAATTATCAGTTTCCACTGTTGTCAACATTCGTACCTTACTAATGTAAGGGCTTCAATTGCACTCATCTTCTCTTTAATCATCAGGTATGCAATTACCTAAGGATTTAGTCAAATTTTTATATTTAGGTATTTTAAAATGTGAAAATAAAATTGAAAAATTCTAAACTAACGATTGTAGCTGAACGACTGATGCCAACAAGACAGTGTGCAAAAACTTTTCCTGTAAATAATATATCAACAAAAATAAATATACATTTATATTGTACTTGTTGCCCAAGACCACTTGACACCGCTTTTTCAATGGGTAATCTCATACTGTACACCAATATTCTAACTTTTGTGAAATTTTTTGTAATAGGTTTTTACCTACATTTCTTGTAATAATAATTATGTGTATATTTACCACTTGACTGCAACGCTTGTTCAATAAAATCAGAGGTTTGTTCAAAATAATCACAGATTTTAAACGTTGGAAAATCTTGAGCAGGGATGCCAAGGAATTTACATCCAAAATTCCGTTGTGCATAATAAACTTCAGACGTTTCACTGTAAGAATATGGTGAGTAGGAATAAGCCGCATTCAATACGTGCGTGATTTTCAATTCCTCAAGTTTCAAAATATTCTTTGCTGTGCTCCTATTCAGAGAAAAAACACAATAATAATTATGAAAAATTTTAGAATTTCGACATTACGCATTTTACACGATAGAAAATAGTGACAACAGTGACAACAGTGGAAACTGAAATTAATATAGAAAACTTACATGTCACCAAGAAATAAGCCAGGAAGAATTTGGTCATAATGTCCAGCGTAAGAATCTGCGCCAAAATATTTGATTGTCAATATTTCTTTCAAATCTTCTGCCGTAGTCTTTTTATCTTCTTCTGGTGAAAACGGCATTATTTTAATTTTCAAGTTATTGTAGAATTTAAACTTTTTTTTTTCAAAATTCAAAAAAATTCCGGTGTAAGTCTTCAGAATTTGAAAGCCAATTCACAATTGGAACACTTTTGACTTTTAGTTTGCCAATTTATGTTAAATATAATTTTGAATTTGAAAGACGACGTAGATGGATTGAGAGAAATTTGGTTTTATCCGGAATTTCTATTATTTTCTGAATAATGTGCATCCTGTTTCAAAGTTCCAGGTTTCCAGGAATGCGAGTGTAGTCACGTGCTGGGTTGCCAGAGCAAGTCTGTATTATTTACCTTTGCTTTGCGTGCGTGCAGTGAATGAGAATGTAAACATAAAAAATCCAAAGTAATTGTGAATCCTGAGATAGGTAGACAATACAGGGTGTTTCAAATGAGTTTACCCGGTTATAAAAATTCGTAGTTTCCAAACTACGGCATACATTTACAAAAAAAAAATATTCTTATTATTTTTATTTCGAAAGGACTTATTGTTATTTTTACAATTTTCATATTTTTCTATTAGTGAAGGGTACTCTCACTGTCTCACTGTGACGGCCATTTTTATGTTTACACTCCCCGAGCCTAACAAGGTTGATTTCAAATCTCTAAAATCTTTGAATTTAAAAAAATTCTTGAAATTCTGAAAATTTGTACTTTGAAAAACAAAATTTAAAAAATTATTTTTTTTAAATATCGGGAACATTTGAAAAGAAATATCGACGAACGGTGGAATTCAGTTTCAAACCTTCGAAATGTCGTATGCGAATAACGTTGTTAAGTTACCGGGAGTGTAAAAATCAGAAATGCCACTATAGAGAGAATGCCCTTCACTAATCGATAAATGTCATTATCGTAAAAAGAACCAGTCCTTTCGGAATTTCAATAAAAATACTTTCTTTGAAAATCTTGTCAATATTTTGGAAACTGCCAATTTTTGAAACCGGGTATATTCATTTGGAACACCCTGTACATATTACACGTCCTATATAATTCGGACACTCGGTTTAATTGGTAATCTTATCTGGTTTCGGCAAAAAAATTATGGAACACTTGGAACCATCAGTACTTATTTAAACTGTCGGTCGTTACAGGGTGGTCCAAAATCCTTCATTCTTCCATCACTCAAAGAAAACCGGAAAACACAAACCAATTTAAAGAAGGAACCATATATTGCTATTTATTTCAAAAAAAATTCATGGAATCAAATATCAAGAGATATAAATATGTACAATCTATATTTGTCCTACAATATTGTCCGATTTTTTTAAATATAAATTGGTCAAAATTATTTGTACGACTAGGAAATAAAACTTCAGCACATATCCTTTGCTGTCATTCTAATGATTGTTCTTGACCTTGACTGGTCATCATTTAGAACCATCTCCGGGTGAAAAGAGTTGGTTCAAATCCATATGGGTTGGACCACCGATACTGTGACTCGAACTCTGGTGTACTGACTCGCCGTGTACTATTCTCAGCACCTGTCAGAAATTGCAGTTATACCGTATAATTTAAAAATCCGTTCAGAAAAATGGCAACACAATTTGAATACCTGGCGACGCAGAAATGGGTGAATGAGTTGGAGTCCCAGCCCCTGATGACCCCTCATCCTCAGAGTTCTTTCGGGTCAAACTAAGGCGTCTCGGGATGCCTTGCCACCAATGACCATGTTTTCTCTTTTTTTCGATTGTAACTGTAATATACGTATTGTAAAATTTCATTAAACAGGGTGTCCCATAACCTCAAGCGTTTGACAGCCCCTCTAAAAATGTGAGATCCTCTCTCCCTAAAAAATTTTCTAGACATTTTTTTCATGTTTTCTGGTCAAATCTCATTTTAGTTACGTTTCCAGTCCATTTTTATTGGGAATTTATGATATCGTGATGAATCGGTCGATTTCAAATAATTAACAAAATAAATGCATAAAAGTTAGTTGAATCCGATTTAAAAATAATGTGCCCATCAGATTCTACCCAGAAAGAACATATCCGAATTCAAGTAGTTATGAACCACCTTGTAAATAAATTGAGTGAAATATTTAAAATGCTATTAAGTGTCTTGCCTGGTTCAGACATTTTTATGACTTGGAATTATATTCCAGTAAGATTGTCGGATTTATTATTAATTTTCAATCTTTCCTTTCGCTTTCCTTGAATTTATGTTGAATTGCTTTGCTACTATTGTTCGTGACCGCAGCCAAGAGAAAACTAAGTGAGAATTACGCATCGGGTCATGTCTATACATATAATTCAAGGCTACTGTGGCGTCTGTTGCTATTCATCTTGGAACAGGTTACAGTTACAGGTATAGGCAACCTTAGAAAAGACGCAGTTGGAAACTCGAGTGTAAACAAAGCGTAGTTTCGAATCTGTCAATACTCAACTTTATTTTATTGCGTTTTAACTCGTACAAAGGCAGTCCTACCTACTGTACCATGAAAAATGTCGATTTGATTAACAAGTTCCAAAAATAAATCCAATTTACAATGTCGTGTGAGAGGGAGGCAGACATGCAAAAATAATGAAACAAATAAATGCCAACTTTGAACATGTTGTTGTTGTTTTTGTTTTCATCGATCGAGAACACCACGACATGTATAGCATGCATTCTTCTATGACTGAAATATGTACAGGGTGGTTCATAATTAATGCATTGTCAACAATCTTAACTACAGAGTGACTACTGCAATGTCAGATAAGAGTGAGATTGAGATATCTGTGAGTCTAGTCACAATGCCACTCTTACAGCATTTTTTTTTATCTAACTAGCGTTGCGAACAAAGTACTGTTTTTCATAAGTCCGTCTTCTCGTGAAGCTAATCTGTTTAAAATTTTGATTTTAAACTTTCAAAAATAGAAATTCGACATCGCTGGGATGTTAGTATGGAATTTTGGTTTTTAGAATTTTAACGTGCACATTTCGTTTTAATATAAATAATTCATACTTTTGCTATAATTGAAGAAATTACTAATTACGACGAATGATCCATTTGTTCTGAGACACCCGATATTACCTATGTTTATGACATTGTGCGTTTATGTAATAGCTAACAGTTTTTTTTATACATCGAAAAAAAGGCGCGACGCAGTTGCCAGTCGTAGAGGAAACTGCCAATTGTCTCAAATTATAGATCCAAAATGACATTATCATTATGTTGAATTTCAATTGTATTGATATGAGAACTGCTGTGAACATTCAGAATTGATTTTAATTCTGTATTATGTAACATCTGCTTTTTAAGTCCTGCGGGTCTATGAACTGTGTAAGTAACTAATAATTCAGCGCTCAAGTGCTAACTTATTTTAGTTAATCAAAGGAAGAACACATTGACCTGTAATATGATAATTGAATAAATTAAAATCAAAAAGTCTCGATTTACTGCCCATGCATGCCTATAACAAGGGGACTCTAATGAGACTTTTCGACACGTGTCGATTTATCTAAGACATCCTCGAATGGATTCTTCTAAAATTTTCACTGAAGCGTCGTGAAAGGAATCCGGGGGGTATAGTGCTTCATTTTCTTCGAAAAAATAATTTCTCAAATTTTAAAACGAAATACTCTTCTGTACGGTCTGTGTCAACTTAAGGTCCAGAGCGTGCACCATTAATGGACGGGGGGGCATTGCCCTCCCTGCACTACTTTCTGGGCTCACTGTATGTTAAAAAGTTGAAAAAATAATGTGAGGTCAAAATCGGCCATGATTTTTTCTTAAAGATTAACTTTGAGGTCAGTGGTATGCCCAGCAAAATTTTGGTCATCAAAAAGAAGAAAAAATAGTTTAAAGTAAGAAAAAACTTTGAAAAATTTATAACGCAGGGTTGCAAGGGTTTCCCGTGCTCAACTGTGTACAAAGTACTTTGAAAATTTTCTTGAAGATTTTTTAACGGGAACCAATAGCGTTGGGTCTCAACCTCAACGTGTTATTATTTATTATCTGTGGACTTATGCAATCTTTCCCGGATATTTATCCAGAGCAGCTATTATTAGTAATCCTTATCTTATCACTTACTCTGTTCTAAGTGTGCCAAGTGCCAGTACAGAATAGTTGAGGTTTAATTCGTCAACGCACATAATATTCTGCCTCATGAAACCAGAATGAGAAATTATAGAAAATATTTCAATGGGATTTTATTCATTGTAATATTAATTCTCATTTTATACTTCAAAGAGGTTGACCAGAACGAATACAATTCCATTCCATTCTCAATCGCGCTGAAGGGTGCTAGAATAAGGGAAGAATCCTTAAGAGTCACAAAAGACATGGACCTTACAATGTTATCCGAGCTGGTTCAAAAGGATTTAGCCAGAATTCAGAATCCTACTCATTGTGATGTCCCAACACTACATTGTGGATACCAAGGCAGTAATATTTTATTTTTTAAGTAACGGGTTCGATTCCGGGGGGCCCCACTTCCAATTTATTTGTACGGCCACGCATTCCCTCAATATTTGATCACTAGTGGAATTACTTGGGGTTGAGCCAAGATTAAAAGCCAAGGACGCGAATTTGAACGGATAAGATTTAAATGACTTTAAATTTTTATTAATTTTCAGTGTGTGGACTAGGATGTCAAATTCACCATCGAGTCGCATGTCTCATAATTTCATATTCCTACAATATTCCACTAATTCATGACCAATTGCACGGATGGCCATATTCGAAAAATTGGAATGATGTTTTCTATCCACTCGGGTCATCATGTACTCCTGGTCCTCACACCTTTTACCTCACATTTCTTCCAAAATCAGTATTGTGTTAGTAATTTAGGCATAATCATCATAATTGCGCCAACTTAGAGCCAGAGCCGTAACTATGGTCGGACCGGCCTGACGCTAATTTCATAGAAAATTTGCAAGAAATATTGAACAAAGTAATTACAGGCTAGCACATCAACTTGGCTGGCGCCCACCACTCAACATCCCAGGGGAGTCGGATTGGCATGCATTTTGTAGAAAATCTTATAAATGATCCGGGTGCTTTTCTGTTTCACATTCCAACAGCCGTAGCGGCGCTGACGAGCGTTTAAGTAAAAACGCTATGAAGACAACCCACAAAGTCGGTTCTCTTAAGAAACATGTGTCCAACATAATTTCCGAAAGATTCGCCGATGCATTATTATTTGAAACATTTTATTTCAATATTTTAAACTTGTTTGACCGATTTTGAGTCAATTTTTCAATGGCAAGAAATTCGGGGTAAAATCTGATTATTTTCCAAATGCCAAGCCAGTGAAAAATCGACTTTCTCTTAACCGGTCAAAAAAATTAATAATGTCATAGAAGATAGCATCGGAGAATTTTCATTTTTTTTCAATATAGCGTAAAGAAATTTTTCCATATTTTTCCATACAAATTTTGAAATTTTTCCATTTTTCCATACGGATTTCTGCTTAAACGCTTGTCAGCGCCGATACGCGCATTGTATTATCCTATAGCCGAGTATCTCAAGATTCTTCATTAGATTCTCTACAAAATGAATATCTCGATTTTTGTCCGCTGTCACCCAGTACAAGGTAATCGACACTCAACCAAGCCTGGTTGGGTTTGGTGCAAATTTTTCGCGTTGAACTCGGTCATAGCGTAGTGTACATCGGTATCAGGAAGTTATATTAACAAAATAGCAAATATTAGACTTATAACTTATAAGTCCGTCATATTTCGTTCTTGCGGAATTTTGTTTTTAACAAGTCTCAACGCGGACCGGCACCTAGGCCGGACCGGCCTGACGGAAAAGCGTCACCTGCACCACCCTAGTTACAGCTCTGCTTAGAGCTAGTGTGACCGTGACATGTCAATATACCCTAGCATTTAACTGATCACTTAGACGAGCCCGTACTAAGGTAGGACAAATTACAGCATAATATTTTCTACCTTTTTTCCATATGCAGCCAAACTATGGTACGGAAACTCGAGAAATGTGAAATTTCCACTGGACGATGGAATTCTAGTGCCAAAATCGTTGGGAGATCAGGTGGAACTCCTTCATCCTGTACAATCGTACAATTGGTGGATTGGTCAATTCATGAAATTCGGGCTTAGACTAAATCCAACCGAAGCTAAAATTGTAGATGAAGCTCAGAGATCTTTAAATTTTTCTCATCCTGTTGTCGGGTAATTGCATTTTCCACGAAAGTTCCAATACTTTAAATAAAACCCATTGAGGCCCAATGGTATGAGTTAGTAAATGGAATTTGGTTGTGCTGAGGTTCAATTCCAGTCACTTGCAAGTTGCAATGTAATTACTTATTACAGGATTCATGTGAGACGAACAGACAAATTAGAGGAGTACGGAGACTCCTTCCATAAAATAGAAGATTATTTCGCGATCGCTGAAGAATATTATCAAAATTTAACATTGAAGGGAATTCCATTTGATTCCAAACGTGTATTTGTTGCTTCCGATGATCAAGATGTTCTGGCAGAGGCCCAAAGAAAGTATGTTGACCTATTTATTAACAACTATATTCTGTACGGTAAGCTCACACTGTCTGAATAAACAAAATCAAGTTTGGTATGCCCAAAGAGAAGTGGTGACACTACGCTTGTGGAGATCCTTAATAGTCACTAGTTATGACGTCATAGCTAAACAATTCTGGATCGCCAGACGGGTTGCTCAAAACTCCTCTCGGAATGTACTTGTTTGAAACAATATGAGCTTAACTAATAAAGTAGTTGTCCAATAGTTATGGTTTTGGAAATAGTATACCTATTAACACTTTTGATATGAATGATCAGATTTCCGAGTCCAGAATGGAATGTGTTCGGTTTTAACCATGGCCGGACTCTGACCACACCAAGTCAACGATCGGATTCTATGGATCAAATTGTCAAAGACTTATTTACATTAGCAGAATGTGACTACGTAGTGTGTGGACACTCTTCAAATGTATGTTTGTAATCAGTATTATTATTATAATATTTAATTGTTCATATTATAGTACAATTATTACGAAAAAAATGTTTATTAGAAATTGAATTTGTTGAAATTGTTGAAAAAAGTTGAATTGAAGTATATACTTTAGGTTTGTCGCCTCCTATTTGAAATGATGAATTTTCATCACCAGGACGGAAGTCAAAGGTTATCATCATTGGACGGTTCATATTTATATCTCATTCAAGGACACAGTATTCCAGGAAATGTAATCAAAATCTGAAGTCATACTTGATGAGATCATTCAAAGGACATGAAGTTATCGAAAAACGCTACACAAGTTAATTCTGGTTAATTTGCTCAATATTTAATCCCAATTATATTAGAACTAACTTTTCAAACACCATAATTAAGTAATTATGGTGATTATTCCCATTAATCAAGACGAGGGGAGTTCAGGAAGAATTTAGAAATTAAATTTCGCTTAAAATTTACCCTCATTGCAAGTAACGTTAAGTTCTCAAACAACGTAATTAAGTAGGTATGGTGGTAACTCTAGACAAGTTCGTGCCCATGATTTCTAAACCGCTATGGAAATAATAATTATATAAAGTCAGGCCAGGTTGAAGTTCAACCTGGTCTGATGCTTTCCTGCCAGGCGGTTTTCTATTAATTTCACTGTTCTATGATTTTTTTCTATGTTCATCTTCCTGCATATTATTAGGACAAACCCTAATAATATGCATAACATATGAGATCGCAAAATGGCTCGGGATTGGGTGCACGATGAACATATGAGATTATCGTTACAACGATATTATCAGTATCATACATGTTGCCCGCGGGGGTATTATAATCCATATAGAACCCCCGGTGGATTAATCCGACCGGTTCGGGTGTAAAAGATGAAAGCGCATTAAGTCGGTGTATCTACACAATTCTATTAGTACAACATACGAATCGCTATAGATGTTCCCCCGGGGGCGTTATAGTCCATATAGAATCCCCAAGGGGTTAGTCCGGCCGGTTCGGGTGTAAGAAACTAAAGTGTATTAGGTCGGTATATCTACACTATACAGTCACCACGATCTATACCTTTCTAAGGACGTTCAAATAGGGGTGTTGCTGAAAACTTGGAAACACCGGAGATTAATCCCACGGCTCGGGTTTCTACAATTAAAGTACAAGATATCCCGTATATTCTTTTATTTTCATATTTATTTTATATTTAAAATTCAAAATATTACAGAGTCTAGAAATCTCTTATTGTCATCTTCAGGCTCTTCGATTTTTGCTACAGGCCTGGTGTCACCTGTGCGTAAATGGTTGGGCTGTATCAATCTCCCTCACCAAATTGTACTCATTAAGGTTTTGCGGACCATTTTCTTGGTTCTATCGAGAGATGTAAGACTCATATTTCCTTTCGACTCGTTCTTAATAAATCCTATTATCGACAACATTCCTTCCACTTGACCTCTCCCTACTGGAGATACAAGGACATGTATAATAAGCCTGTCTCATGATATCACAATCCTTATCAGTGCCCTAAAATCCGGATAAACTTTCTGGGCGTCTAAACTGTATATGCGGCAAAGGGTCTCAATCTCCTCGAAACCGAATGTGGATGTATCTGAAAGGATGTAGGGAATTTTGAACGGCTTAAAATCTTCAACCGGAAAGTTTTGTCGCATGTTCCGGATGATTGCGTCTATGAAAAGTTGCTTTAGGACAGACAACTTAGGTATGCAATTACCCTGGTCAAGAGATAACTCCTCGTAGATGACGTTTTTGGTCGGCGGGATTTCCTTCAGGAAAGCAGATATGCGCCTATAAATTTCAGGAGGTCTAATGTACGTGGAAGATAAATTCGAACATCCGAACTCAAAGTTCTCTCTAAGTACCACCTACATATGTCCGGACCAGGGTCCAGCTTTTTCAATCTCACAATGCCCTCTCAAACCAGCTTCCAAAGCAAGTATAACAATTCCTTTCAATCATTGCTAAATGTTGTATAACTGCGTTAATAGTGTCCAAAACTTTACATCTCCTCTAATCTTACGCGAACTGACCTAACAACTATAAACATAATCAAGCATTATATATAGGTTATATAGGTTATAAAATCTTGTAACAAAGAATACAAGAAATGAACGTTTACCTTGTGATGGTAAACGGATCACCTTGTGACCCAAGCCAGAATCTGATTCTTCTAATTCTAGAACTTCGACTTTTTCAGCAGTAGCACTAAGAAACATTACGTTGTGACAGTCATCAGATGACTTCAGATGAACAGCGTAAGTGTACGTAAGGTATAGGATTTTTCGTTTTTTCTATGAGCAATTTTATCCATATTTCACTGAAATTTGAGTCCACTGCACTCGTATGGGATGACTGTGCCGAATTGTACCGTTACTGTTTATACTAAATTTTAATTAGGAATTAAGAATTCGAATGATAGGCCCAGCTGCACATTATTTATCGCTAACGCAATTTCGGTTAGAACAGGTCGTAATTGTTTACATTTTATTTTATCTGTTTACACGTATTAAATGAAACTCAAATCGAACATTACAAAATTCGTTAATGATAAATAGCTTCTTCTCACCTCATTGATCAGTGGTCTGCTTCCCAAACGATTTTGTTCGACGTAGCATTTCAATGCGCTAGGTTGTGGTTCTGACAACCCGTATCAACACCACTCAAGGGGCCACCAAGTGCATCCATCGCCTCAACGTCGGTACCGGGACTGCAATATCAAGTACCAGGGAGAGTAAACCGCAATCCAAGTTTTCCTTCGTGGTCAAGTCCTGTCAACGCCGCACGAGTGTGTCTCCGTCTTAATTGTTTTTAGCCACAAGGGTTACTAGAATGAGCATATCGTAGTAATAATGTCAAATTGTAATTGCTGACCTATACGTCGGTGGTGGTGCGTTCACTAAGTTCAGCGAACACCATGTGTGGCACACCTAATACTATACAACTAGATGAGATGCACATACGGGTGGATCTGCACATGTTTGGTAATGTTCCGTCAAGGTTGATAATCCAACGTATCACTTGCACATGAGCTTCCAGTGTCTCGAACTCTTGCATCACAATCACTACAGCTGTTCTGGTGTGACTGATTCCACTTTGCATTATCGCATAATACGTGGTTGAAAGGCTAAACGAAGATACCGGGCAGACGCTGAACCAGACAAAGGAATATATTACCGCGATTTCGATTTTGATATCAGACTCGATTTATGCAATTAAATTAATGCACTAACTGAAATGAGCTATCCCTAACTGTTATCGAACTGATGGTTTTTTTACGCCTTTATATAGCAGTTCACATTTCATGTCTGTTATGTTCACCTGTTAGTGTTGAACATGGACAAAACATCGAGGAGGAATTAGAGAGTGCTAAGAAAGTTACCGTTCGCTCGTGTATTGTTTAATTCGTCTGCTTTCGCTATTGTCTTCTCGTCAAATACTTTATCGGATGTGCCTATCATAGACATCAGTACAATTCTGAAGGCCACGTAACCTTTCCTTATGGCTACAAGAGCAGTGTGCTCAGCGGATGCTCATCGGACTTCCAAAATATAAGAGGGCTCGTTGAAAGGTAGTCCTATTTCTTCCACTATCGTTGTTAGATATGTGTGACGTCCGGTGCTTCGCTTGAAGGGAGTATACAGCGAATTCACACAGGTTTTCAATGTCTTGAAGTGACTTCATTTCGCTGGAATGATCCTTCTTCATCAGGTTCTTCAGGACAAGTTCCAACTTATGAGCCAAACATTTTGTTACAAACATGGGACGTCCTAGCCAAGTTTCAATCAGCTTTTGTAGCAACTCCATAACAGAAGCTCCATCGCTAGTATATCCGATGAGTCTTTTTGAGACATATACCAAAAATCCGTTATACTGTCTCATCAGATAGAGCTTTGACAATCGCCGAGTACATAGACTGTGCATCTTCCTAGAAGCCTCAACGCAAAAGCCCGTAGTAGTACAGAACTGCTTGGTTATTTTTCAATGTCTGAATCATTATCAAAAGGTAGTGGTTGTTGCTGTTGTCCTTCGATCCATCCCGAAGAATGGTAAAAGGGCTATCCTCTTTTACCATGCCGAGTAACATCTCTTGGTGTATGTTCTTACTGATCAATGTTTGCATTGCACCTGCGGAATGACGACTAAAATAATGATTGCCCAAGTCTAAATTGAAGGAGTTTAACAGTGCCACCAGTTCCGGATGCATGTTGGACAGCCCGTCAAAGCCGCCAAAGCCTCAAAGTATAGGATTCTGAACATCGCTGCCGTGAGTTTCAAATTGGCGGGAATGTCGCGATTGTCAATTTTGGCTTTTTTGTTTTGGTTAGAATTCTCTTGTAGAGCCGAAGTCACCAAACGATGACCTGCCCACTTTAAGTGGTTCAGAATTGCTTACTTGTTTCTCCATCCTTTTGTTCTCATATGACCAGTATACTTAGCCATATCTGACAAGTCTAACGATGACCACGGTACCAGTTATGTTTTAGTGTTCATTTTCTCATGGCGATTGGCTGGTGGTTTTCCATCTCTGTTAGCCAAATGTCTAAGAAATTCTTATCGTCATCCCACGGCTCATTTACCGCAGTTATTGCATTTATTTTTACAATTTCACTTCTTCTACGGTTTCCTAATTCCAGAGACCCAGAGTCGTAGACTGTGGACAAGTCGATATAATCGCGGTGTTCCATGCTTTCACTTAAGAAACTAACGAAAATAGATTCGCCACCAGCAGCATATTGATTGTGTTGAAGGGACGGTTCCATGCATTCTGCTACAGTCTGGATTGGACTGACCAATTGGTGCAGCTAAAGCAGACGAACCGTGAACTCTGTCTCGAACGGTCATCCTAACGCCATTTTCACAGTCATTTGTTTTGCACTGGTGTAGGAGGAGCCAGTAGGAATGCGCGTGGCTGGAAGATGTCAGATCTCCCAGTGCACGTTGACAAGCTGAGGTCTGGTATGTTCTCTCCGTCTATGAACCAATCTTGAACTACGTAGTCCATATTTTCTACAGCGTATTGCGCTCTCAATTCTTCAAATATGATGCAATATGATGTGGCTAAATCTATTCCATACACCATACCATATCCGTATCGTTGTTCTTGATGTGACAGGCAGTTTTAATTTTTCGAAGCCCAATTCGTCTTCACTGCGTAGTAGTATAAAAGCGTGGTCATACTCATTTCCATTTTGTGAATAATTATTTCCTTGAACCGTCTTCGCCCGTTGTACAACCGAATATTTAGACAAGAGAGATCCAAGTGATCAGTCCTCTCCATACCAAACACAAAATTTGGCGCAGCGCCACGGTTTCGTAGAACATGACCACTAAAATTAGATATCAGTACAACGTTGGGATATCTTCCAGCAATTACTACAAGCCGGTAGCCATTAAGTGATTGGTATCCGTGGTTCTTTGGATAAATTTTACATGTGAGAACAAGAGAACAATTCTTTAGCATACACTGGCACGTCTGCATTGAGTTCATTACTAAGCAGTCTACAATTTGGATTTTGTACTACCGGAATCGGTGTTGCTGAACTATCCTAAAAGTAATGATGAGCGCTGTCAGCCTCATTTTTTCTCACTTTGTCTCAAATGAATTTGGAGTAATTCGTGAGCTTCTGTTAGATCAGATGGTAAGTTTGTCACTTTGTGAATTTATGAGTACGTAAGTTAGGTTATTTGCACGCCGATGTCGACTGGAGTATATTCTAAGTTTATATATACTTCGTTGATTGCCACACAAGTAAAGATAAGCTTTTAGACTTCAGAACTTGGAATTGAACTGAGGCAAGGGAACTGTGCCAAGGGTAATCGCACTGGTGGAAGGATAGTAAATTTTTTCAGCTGGATAGATGAGTGCAGAGCTGTACAACGGCATATATTATACGCGTGTAAGATAAGCCTGTTCAGTTTCATGAACATACTCTTGAAATGGCATATTCGGTTAAGCAAGTATGATCCTGATACCAATCTCATATACTTCAGCATTGAACACTCGACCCGGTCGTATCAATCCCCCGGTGGTTCTATATGGACCATAACACCCCGGGGGTAGTTAACCAATAATTGTTGCTTGCAAGTATACCATAACCAATATTACCATATACTTCCCTTTAATGCCCGACCCCGTTGGAAGAATCAGTTTTTATGAATCGGTGAATTTATGTTATCATAACATATAAAATGACCACCAAAACCTCTTATGGAACCACCGACCAGGAAAGCATCTCTGGGGTTTGACCCAGAGATGCTTTCCTGGTCGGTGGTTCGATAACTAGAAATTGGTTGTGTACTTGAATTTCAAAATTTGGTACTGGGCATGCGTTTCGTTTTTTTTTTAAGTCCTTCCATGGTCTCCCACCTAGACGCTTTTTCTCGTCAGCACTGTAATGGTGCTCCAACTTATATATGTATATGCATAATTTGGCCTGTTCATTTCTTCTGGTTTATTTGGTCCGTTAATTTTGATACGCTAGGTAGTCGTTATAGTACTTGGGTTAAGAGCTGGATGATCACTGCCTCTAGTTGTAGTCAAACAGCGGAAGCCATGATCGCATTCAGCAATTGCGATAGGGATAACATGTGTTTGATTGACTAGTTTTGCCCGCATTCCCGTATTCATCGACTGTAGATACTGTCGGTCTCGTTCATAGAAAGGACCTGGAAGTCCTCGTAGAGCATATAATTATACACCACTCGCCTCGTCCTTCCGCAAACACTTCTACCCCCCTTTTTCCGTTATAACGCTCATTAACGCTTAATAGCGGTCATTAACAACTCCACTTCATGTGTAATTCATTGTGCAGTACTCACTGTAACCTCATGATATGGTCAAGTGTTGTCCAGCCCGGCCTTCCTCTCCTAGTACCTACGAACCATTTCAAGCATCGTCCGTAACTCCAATGGATACAACGTTAAACTGGCTATACCCTAGCTATATGTTTGCTATATGCAACTGTTG
>JAQFYE010003121.1:0-16115 GCA_034694305.1 Protaphorura glebata
TGTAATAAATTTCCTAAGCACAAAGAATCTCCAGAAATATTTCCCCCGAGAACATTCTCTTAAAATGGAGGCCATATTCAATATTTAAACGAATATTAATTTAAGATTAGTTATGATTTTCTGCCTATTAGGTACTGAATATTAACAACAATAAAAATTTGAGATATAAGCAACAAGTTTGCCAATATCTATAATTCTCCTAATTTTTGTTGCAATTGACGTGCGTCTTGGAATGCTTTAACCGGGATACTACTAACTACTAACTACAATGCAAACACGACTGTTTACCGGATGTTTTGATAAAAAGGAGCCAAAAGATTAATAACCCGCCGATTCCCGACGGCTATGGTATAAGTCGTATTTGCAATTGTGTGCCTGCCAACATGCATCCGGCTTATTTGAGGAAACCTCTGACGTAGACTAGCATCTGCCTAAGGAGTCTGAGATCTACGTAATGACTGGTGTGCTAAATAATATTTGACGTACCTGATTAAACTGATGAAGTCTTTATGTTAATTGGTCGGCGAAGAATAAAACACTAATTCTCAAATTAGTTGTAAACAAATGGAACTTGCGAAATGGTCACTCGTAAAATACTTTTAATGTCCTGTTTACTGAATTTTTACACAAGAACTGAGAACTGTCTTGTCTAAATGCAGAAATGCAATTGCACTGTCGTGAGAAGCTGGGAAGTTGTATTGTATTTAAGTCAAATGAAATGGCAACTGGTACACTAGTAGTAACTGCAAACTGCTATCAGTCCCTAAGCGCCATATCACTCCAACGTACATAAGACTAGAAAGCACGCAAAAATCATAATAATTCATTCCAATAGCAATCCGTAACCTGTAAGTTAGCTATATGTATATGTTAAAACTCGGTCATTTTTTAGTATATTTTTCCTGTTGCCTACTGTATGGTATTTTTAGACATGACACTCACAGCTGTTAAATAAATGTGTTTTTACCCTCATCCAGGTAATCAGTGCTGTAATCAGTTCGGACTACTACACATTTTCCGAGATTGGATATATGTTCCATCATCATGGGCTAAGGCTTATTGACTTAACATTGTAGTGTGTCCTATGTAGAAGTGGATTAGCTCATAATGGGTGTCTCTATGAGCGGAGCTTTACGTCTAGTGATGTAACCTGTGAGGTCATTGAACCCCGATTGAAATAATTTGCAAATTGTGTCAGAATGATGAGGGAATAGTCCAAAGTTTTGCACAGGGAGTGTCACGGAAATATTCTACTCTAAAACGACATATGAGAGTGTAGAATTTCAGCAAGTACTTCTGAGATTGCTATTGCCTATAGGGCAGTGCTGGATTGTGGAATCACTGAATCTTTTGTCGCGGTTAGAATACCCTGAACTTCGAAGTCATTCGTCCGTAAAGGACCTTACTAGGATCAGAACGTGTTAGTGCTGTGAATTGGTTTGATTTTAAGAACAACGATGTGAGTTTAGTATGAGATTAAATTCTAGTAGTCATTATGATACCCGGTCAAAGTTTTTCTTTGAATTTCTAATAGACCCTCATTCATGCTACTATCCAGTGGCAGATTTCTCAACGCAGGGTGTTTATGATTCCAGAGGGCCGTGCAGCCCTACGTTTGAAAATACAGACAATAGACCAGAATCGCACCGACCGAATGATAAGGTCCTTGCAGTGCCCCTGAAATTCGGTACAGTCGAGCTGCATTTGGTCAGGAAATATATGTATTAGCCCCAACGCTGTTGATTGTTGAGAAAAAAAAACAAAAGAAACGCTTAGATTTTTCCGAAGATAATAAACACGTGTTTTGTTGTAAAACAAACAAAAGTACTTACATTGGCATAGAATGATGCTATTAGGTGAGGTCAGACTCATTAGATTAAATTGGTGACAAGAATATGGATTGTAGATTGTCAAATGTTATCTTATCTGACACTACAAGTAACACTGCTAATAAATTCAAAATCAATACAGCGAGTGGAGGATACTTTTATCGATCGTAGTTAATGCTCGTATCTCTCAGTCAGTGGTATCATTTTCGAAAGAGCTGATTGGGTCGAATGATTTACGCAACAATATAAGTGTTCATTTTGTAAATAAAAACATTGTGGACGTAGACATTTGTACATTGAATAGAATTAATTAACGAAAGAAACTATTTTAAAAGTTGTACGGATTTGTCAGAGAGTAGGATAAGTAGATAAATTTGTCAGATGTCTGATTACATCTGACATTATTATGCAATAAGGCCGATATATACACTGCCTTTTACTAATGTCTTCAATTAAATTCTCGAGTCTGCTGGCGGTACATGTAAACCAAATGACAGAAGATTTCATACCTCAGAATATTTGCTTCCCGTTCTCTATTTTGACATCATCAAAAATTCAACTGATTTACGGATTCCATTCTGAAATTAGGTGGGGGAGGTGGGGGAATAGTTAAGTAACAAGCTGTACATAAACTTTGGTCCTGTTAAGCTAGGCGTCGAAGAAAGGGTAACGTAATGTTGTCTATTTTAATTAAACATCCACGAGCATCCAAAGTTGTATAATGTGAAATGTAAATAAAACATGAAGGGATGACCTAACTCAATTTAAATTGACACGCAGTAAGGCTTACTGAATTAAAGTGTTCATCAATGATTGTCAATTAGTCAGTATAGTGCGGATTAAACCTACAACCTATGTATATTACACATAGCTTTGTTGGCCCCACGTGGTGAGCATATTAAGGTCGCTCACATACTTTGATACACTGGGTTATAAAATGATAGGAACAGAATAAATTAATACTTGAATGTGTAGATGAGGTCATTCTCTGAATTAAATTCCAAAGCAATCGCGTCCTGTCGTGTCGTACATGTGCGGTATGTATACACGAGGAAAGAAATGTGGGGAGTAATTATACATACGTGTGCATTATTATTATTGATTTGATTCCAACCGACATCAATACTTGATCCAAGTTTACTTTTTGGAACGAATTACTTCATCCTTCAACTCCAAACCTATCATCATGTTAATCTTTTATTACCAGGAAAGAAATACCTGAAACACGATACACGCGTTTGAGTATTTCTGATTAATTTAACAAGAAATTAAACATGAATTGAGTCAAATCATTTTTATATTTCTCTTATAACATATCTTACGTATGACAAACAAATACTGCTTTTTATGTAAAAATCAAATGAACTCAGAAACCACAGAGAGTGTAAGTAGGGTATCCAGAGCACAAATAGGCATAATCGTAATACACAATTTTGGCTCGTTGCTAGAAATTGTTCTGACTATGCTCGTCCAGACGTACTTTACTCTGATATGAATTTTACATCCTTGCGAAAGTATTTAGGAAACAAAACATCCGAGTTCATAGATATAAGAAGGTAGTATTAGAACTAGATTGGCAAAAAATGCGTTACGTGGTACACTATACTACCTGGAGGAAACTAGCGGGTAAATTTCGAATCTCCCGTACTAGTCGAGCAAGAAGTCAAAGCCTTGTATTTCCTGGAGGAGATGATCCCAAAAGTCAGACATTCTGCAGATCTAGTAATTACCTTCTTATATCTTTGCGAGTCCTTTTCGTATTGACACTTGATATACTCATTTATACACATAATTATTTTGCATTGCACACTTGTGCTGTGCTGACGAAGGTTAGGCGACCGGATACCGGAAGTATTTAATTCAGACAGAGAATTAGTGATTCAAAATTTTAATGGCAAGGTTTAACCCACGAACTGACTGAGACAACTGAAATACTATGTAGAGCAGACAAAGGGCATTGCTTAAGAAAAAATGACTTGTACTATTGTGGTTTTTTAGTTTCTTTGTAGGGATATGACAAGGCTAGCCACTACTCCACTACTCGTCGTCCACATGCAATTGGTGTATATTATTGTGTTCTAAGACGCGAATGGTGTGTTTTACATTGTTTATTTAACCTTTTCAATTCATTAAGCGTCAAGAATTTATTAGAACCATTTTTGGACTGCTTGGACTAGTCACGTTGCTAAATTTTAATGCAAATTTCACCATATTACTGGAAAATTTTTGGCGTGAAGATTTGGGTTTGGCCTTTACACAATTTTGCAGTTCGGGTCAACAAAACATTGAAATTGAATGAACAACACTTTTTAATTAATATTTTGGCTGCAGGCTTTGTGTACCAAAGGGAGATAAATGACTGATCGGGTCATGAACATTGAGTTATTAATGCTTTGCATTTAATTTTAGAAATATTTCACTGTGGCAATGATATAGTTGATAGAATTGACAAATTAAGTGCTAAGATTTGGTTATAATACAATAATTAGCATCGCAATGAAGGGTGGCCTTACCAGGTTCGGGTCTGAAGCTCGCATCAATCAAAAATGGCGAAAAGCAAACTTTCTAAGTCGAAAAGAACTTAAGGCGGAGAACATAGAACATTAGAACAAACATTCAAGTGGTAATACCAGTTACCCCACTATACAGAGCGTCCGCACAGATACAGCACCTCTGGAAAATAATGAAAGAAAAGAGATGCATTCGTATGTAGGACCCAGGATTGCTCCGATTCAGATTGTCTGTTGTAGTTCAGAATTTTGGAATTCTGTGGATGGATTGTGTTACAGAATTTTCCGAAGAATCCGTATCCAGATACTTAAGGACGTCCGTAAGGTGAATTTGTATCCAGTAACTTCTTTCGAGAGGTGTTCCGATCTGTCCTCACATACGGTAGATTCCTCAACTTCAGGTGCATATTATAGTTATTTTCACAATTTTCGTTGCAGATGTATGCGATAAAAATGAGAATTTGGTTAAAAACACAAAGTATTAGCCTAGCCTAAAAATCATTGGACGAATGGCGAGGTACTTCTGATCTTATTGTATTTCCTGTCAGATATTTCTTCAGAAAGATCTGGCGTTCAAGATAAGATTTTCTTGGAAATTATCGTTCTGGGAAGTATGAAACATTAAAACAGTGCAATAAATGATTACACGACTGATAAATTCCATGACTTAAACATTGAAAATCGTACTGCATGGTATCAAGACAGACACAACGAAATGACAGAATTGACAACCTTGACTAACTCTTGCCTCCTCTGTAAATACAGGATGTGTACAATAAACGATACAAATCAAGCCGAACCAATTCTGGAAATGGTCCATCCACTCGAATAACAACTTTTATCATTCAAAGGATCGAAATCTGTGTTGTTCAGTTTCTTGTCTAGAATCAAAACAAACTGAAAATATTGATATAATCCGACGTATGCATTTGAAGATTTTTTGTAACAAAGCCAGGCCAATGCCAAACCCAAACTCAGGGTGTTTCTGTTTCTGCCCTGCCCGATGTATTTGAACCTCGTTCACGTTTATGTTTGTCGTAATCAAGCAAAGCGCACCTACGCCTACGCTTTATTTTCAATCCTTCTGTTCTGTCTTGGCCTAAATTACCAAAAAAGAAATACAAGACACAAAACCCACGCTCAAAGTTTTTTCTTGTGCAGGCGTCCCTTTCCTTCCAAATCCAAAGCCGTCTCTTGATTACTGATTTTTGCCGACAACCTAACGTAACTTAGCCTTTCAGATTCTTTTACCACACTCGAATGCCCGCGCCAGCATGGTTTTATTATTTCCGTCGCCCGCCTCGTTCAAAACGCAGAGGCATTGTTACTATGTTGCAGGCAGAAAACAAATTGTTGACGAACTGATATCCCTGGCTAATAAGGTCACGTAGTTTAACCAACCTTACCTCAAAATTGCTCCACGCAATGTAGTTCACAACTTCTTGAACTATATCCGCATGGTATACAAGTTGAAGTAAAAAAAATGGCTAATTTTAATTGGAATCTATGCCATGGTGCTGATGATCACGAAAACAACGGAAACAGAAATTACAGAAATTCTGAACCAAATGAAAGTGAACCAGAATTTATCACAAAAGTAAGTTCCCTCAACTGAATATTTGCGCCTTTAACAATTTTTTTGAATTATCTATCGCAGTTTGCACTCCTAAATCCAAAGAATATGTCAGTCCTTCGGGATTTTCTGTAAAGCTAAATAATATATGGAACTGCATTGCCAAAATGTGAGCCAGAAAAGTCGTGGATGCTGGTGCAGCCCAGGCTAGGATATTCCCTATGGAATTTCGCTTTGTCCTGTTTAGGTTTATCGAGTTTTGATTTGAAAAGTATTTTATTTTCATGGTAGTTTAATTTAAGAGGAGAGGAGTTAAGGTCAGCCTAGCGTAAAATAATGAGGGGAAGGAAAGGGTGATGCCATTCTATCCGTTGCTCCGACTAATTCACAACTGACAATCAATTCGTTCGAGTGACACGCATAGTTGAGACACAAAGAAATGTCTTGCCAATGCCAAAAATTCAACCTTCTATTTCTTCAACTATTTGTAACTAACTGATAACAGAACAACATAAAATGGAACACCACGATCGCACCGGGCTCAATATTCTACGAAGCTAAGCTATTAAATTTCGGGTAAAAATTCAAACACAAATCAAAACCTTCGTTACAATAAAATTAGTACGCCCTCTTGGGTTTAGAGAAAGAGAAGAAATCATCATTTATTTAAACGATAATCACTGACGTTACAACAACGTTAGCCTAAGACTCAGTATACGTTACAAAATATTTTTACAAAATAGTTTAGGGTTAAATAATTGTTTAGGATTTTAGTATCAACATGTAGAATTATATAGGTGATTTCAACGTTCTCGCTTCAGCCAATTTTTCTAAAGAGAATGGAAACCAGGTACTCAAGGAAGTACTTCCAGTGGTACGAAAACCAGTAAAGAAAATTTTTGTGGTTAACGTAGAGTCTCAAATGATTTCTGCTCAAGTATCTTTAATAGCTGCAAGTGCATCCTATGTATAAGCGGAATCTCTGCTTAATGCCAATTCGAATACCATTCCATTCAATTATTTCCTAGCGCATTTTACAACTTCAAAATTCTATATTGTGTTTCAGAATCATGAATGCAACTGGTAAGAATTTGGACTGTACATACTGATTTTTGAGAACTAGTGAAGCGCGTGGACACAACTCTTATTTGTGATTTATCCCCAAGGTCGTTAGTCACACAATAAGGCAATAGTTTGATACGAGCAAATTAATGTAAAATTAAACTTGGTGACTAGTGAAGGTAATAAATTTTCTGGAGAACATAAGTTCCTCAATCACTAATTAGTACTTGGGTCATATAGTTAAAAGTATTACTAATTTCAACATGATTTATACTAGGTTATAACTACTGTGCATTTAATTAAGAGTCTACGCACGCACGCGCTTCGCCGACAGCGACTGTACTAGCAAACTTGTTCATACTTCTAATACCATGAAGACAAAAATGTCATTTAAAAAATTGTAATTTACGTGAGTGTCAACAGGTTTAATGACGGGTTAAACTGGTGGCAATGTTGGGGTTAATAGGCAAAGAAATTAAATTATAAAAATTAGGAAATACATGCGTTGCAGTCAACTTGTACTATTTATAGATTTGTCTTTTTCTATATCTGTCAATCGATTGTAACATATGCACCTTGCTTCCTAGCTATCGTATGGCTTCGATCTCTCGGGTAGACC
The DNA here is from genome assembly GCA_034694305.1 of Protaphorura glebata. NCBI lineage: Eukaryota > Metazoa > Arthropoda > Collembola > Poduromorpha > Onychiuridae > Protaphorura > Protaphorura glebata. Next base: position 7,594 of record JAQFYE010003121.1, read on the forward strand.
TAACCTAGTTTCTGCACTGCTCTCAAATTGGTTTTTTCTATGGAAAAATTAGAACTCATTTCTAAATTAAGAGAGCCAAGAAAGTTTTTAACTTGACTGACCGCAACATATGCGAATCAAATATGAAATATAAAAATATAATACGTGTGTACATTGCAATTCGGAGGCGCCTTGGGTGGGGCCGCGACTATCTGTCGTCTCATATTGCATCACCATATTATCTGATGCATAAATTTAACCCTTCTCTCATTACTTTCATTCATGGGAGGACTTCCCACTGGGCCGAAGAATAATTAAATTATAATTTATTCTGGGAGCACCTGAGAGTGTGCACGCCACGCCGAAAAAATTCGATTCCTGCATTTAGTCTTATATTACAATGCAGTGCAAAAACTATTATAAATGCGCCAATCAATTAACATTCGTCGCTAAAAACCATTTGGTTCATTCCAAATTTTTCGGAGATAATGAATATTTGGTTTATATTTGACCCATGTAGTAGACGAACACTAGAGTAAAAACGGACCTTTGATCATTAAAGGACCCACACAGGCATCTCAGCCCACGTCTGCCGGACAGATTGAATCCTCAACATATCTGCTCGTTTCTGTATTATTTATTCGAGAAATCATATTTAAGCTTACCTTTTCTTAGCAACAGCATTCTGATTTTTAACTCGTACTGAGCACTTTTTTTAGTTTAAGGATAATCCGGTGTCAGTTATAATAATTTGAATCTGTAATAAAACAATCACAAGGATCAAAACAAACATTTCCAAACGGTTTGTCACCTTTTAGGAGCCAGCGAGTCAATAACAATTTCTTGTAATAACTCTACTCGTATCACCCACCCTCCTGGAGTTTCCTATTTTTGGGACACCAAGTAACATTCTGTACGCATTTCCGAGAAGAATGACCTTGTGATACTTGAACAGAGTATTTATTTTTGACTGACGAATACATTTAATAATTTTCTGAATCTTCAATAAAGCAAAGTTTTTTGTTACAAAAATATGTTATGAGTTTCAAGCGCAAATAGGTTTTTGGCCATGATTTCGGATGTACCACCACCTCTGCTAATTTATGTGCTGAGTTAGTACATGGATGGTGCATATGATTAAATGAAATAATCAAAACCCATGAGCTAATTGTGCATTGTGCGTCGTGGTTGAACATGGATGAATTCAGTAGTACATAAAATGAACAATTTCCAATAAATATTCCGAATGCTTGAAAAGTGAAATCGAGGAATAATAGAAATGACGTAAACACGGCAATCCTACAGTAATTAATGATTAGCACACGCCAATTCCATACAATTTGAGACATGAGGTCACAATATAATTGCTGCAATTATTGGGAGATCTTGTGTGACTTGGAAACTACTAGCAATTTTGCATTGCCAGCAAAAGTGATCTAATTCGAAAATTAATGTCTTATTGCATCTGCATCCGGCTCATTCAAACATTTTTTGCGAAAGCTCCCTTGCCGGCTGGCCGCCGGCGACAGAGAGTCATTAAAGTCTAGGAATAATTTCTCTTAATGTCATTAGGTCAATGTTAGGATTCAATTCCAATTGAATTTACTCACATTCAATTCAGTCCAGGTCAATACCAATGTAGTTTTATCTTATCTGTAACAGAAGCAGACAAATTTCCACTGACTCGATTCTTCTGCTCATAAACAAACTCGTCAATTTGCTATGAAATTAGCTCCCTCAAGTTCACTGTACTATGATACAATTTTGCTTCAGAGGTTCATTAATCACATCCAATGTCTGCTCTACTGTGAATGTTTTTATCACACATTTTCGTATTACGCAAATGTCAACAAAGTAAAAATTCCTGATACAGTTGTCAAAATCGGATGCCGCAATTATGTTGAAGAAATTCGCAAAAGTTTCTGGCCTATTATTCAGCCCGACATTCATAGGCACACGCACTCGGTAACAAATACAATATACCTCAGACGCGATATTTTTAAAATCCAATTGACTGACGTCACAAAGGAGTCAGATTTTTAAGGTCACATGACGTAAGTTCCAGGTAGGAATTTCCTATTATCCGGCAAAACTTTGTAATTTGGGTGTTTTAATGACCTCACCTTTGCTGATGTCAGGTTCAGATACTGAAGTCAGTGGCCTGGCAGAACAATCAAAACAAATCGTTTTGTTGTCAGAAAAATAGTCAGAAAGTCACATCACCTTCTCCAAGCAAAGTACAGTTCATATTCATATCTGAATCTGACGTGTGCTTGGAAAAACATACACGTTATGCCTGTAATTATAAACTGACACAAAATATAAATTCTCTCAGAGGCGAAGCGTGTCACTGTCACTAGTCACTCTTGATGACTTAATTATCGGAGGTGTGTTTGTGTATTATGATGTGTACACACCTGAAATCACCATTCACCGCAAAAAATCCCCGATGAACGAAATAAACAAAAATTGTTTAGACCAGAGCGCGAAAACTTTTATTAACGAAGTAGTACTGGATATTATGGACCAGTCAGTCCCACGTTGTTCATTCCATTTACTAGTTCAAGTAGTCAGTCAGTTAGTCACAGACAGTTTTAAAAGTTGTATGCTTGTAATGAAAGGATTATCGGGACCGCAGCCAGGTTACGTTACGTATGTGTGAAAGCTACGCAGTTAGTCCCGTAACCATAACGTTGTCAAGCATATTGGGCCGAAGTGCACCCAACTGGCTTTGCGAGTCCGAAAATTAAATCGGAATTCGAAAATTAGTACGTTATCAATTCGAAAGATTTCTTTAAAATAAACATCCTAATGGTACCTAACTTGCAAAACAGCTTAATATACAAGTTGTCCCACTGGAATCTCTCAATTAATTTCGACTATTGAGGTACCCACGCGTAGGGAGGGAGTTGTTGAGAAAATAAACGTTTCGGTGCAAAAGTATGTAGGTTTTGGTCTCTTCAAAAATCGACCTTCGCTAAGTCAAACCTCTTCATAACGTACCTCCGTGTTTGACGAGGAAATGAGTTATTTAGATGAACAGTAGTACTTTATAAGAGATTTTCATTAACTTGGCAAATGTTACCTCTCCCAGGGAGATGAGAAGTCATCGATTCTCCTTACTCTATAATTATTCGTGCTGTATGGCATTGTGGTGTTCGTTGTATCGAGAATATTTTCTATCATTCGGGCATTATAACAAGTTTTTGTGCATATCGTAGAACACGATTAGCTTTAAAAACACATTTAATAAGGTTCGAGCAGAATTCTGGCTAAATTAATCAGTGTTAGGGACATATTATGTTTAGTTAAAGATACGTTACTGGTACGTCTGTCGTCATCGCTGAAGTTAGAACAGATCTGACACGGCTACTACTGAATGCTGGCTGTGCTGCAATGCATTGGAATAAACCACATAACAAACACTGACGAGGAACACTATGTGTGTGTTATATTGAATGAAAGGCATCGTGCGCTTCTTCTCTGTAGTTTATTATCTGAGCCAAAAGCTAAAACCATAAAAAAATAACATTGTAAACCGCTAGGCCCAGTCTAACCTGCCATTTAACTCTTTTTTACTATGTACAAGCCTTCATTCGATGTTATTGATCACAAGGAAACGATTTCAACGGTTCGTTTGGAAACATTTTGTCTATTGTGTTGTAATTATGAATCGTAGGGTCATCTGAAACAATACGACACAACAGCAATGGAAAATGTAAATGTTGAGACCTGAACCGATGTACAGAAATATAAAAGGAAATCGAGGCGACGGTTATCGCTACAAACCCAATTTGGCGAGAATTCCAAACAAGAGGGTAAAATACCTTGACAAAGACTCTGAGAAAGCGGAATAAAACTACTTCTGCTACTTTCGGAGTCTCAAAGGTGTAGATTGGTCGCATAGATTATAATGGGGCGGATTGAGTCCGTACCACTTCAATATGGGGAATAACATTCCATCATAATTGGCTGAAATCTTGTCCAAATCAAAAGTATGGATTATTTTACCTCCATTAAACAATGAGTTTTTCATACGATTCTTTTGATCAGATGGTATAATTTGGAAGCCAATTGAACCAACCGAAAATTGAATTTACAACTTTTGAGAAGGCATTCAAATAGAATTGACGCAAATTATGCACAAAGACTGATTTTATCATAGTTAACGCTGTTTGTGACTACCAAGTGACTACAGGTCAAGGTCATTCTCGGGGCCGGGGCAGAGGCCACGGGGTAGACAAGGAACCGTAGCAGCTTTTTTTGGATGACCCAGATACGTCCTAGGAAACCCATGTTGAATGATGATCAGTGACATATCTTCGACATCAGAGTTTTGCCTGCATCCATACACGTGCACATGCACATCATGTCTGCTTAAGGGGCAAGGACAAGGAGTAAACGTCATTTTCAAGTAAAATATTTTGTAAAAACTGAAAACTGACCAAATTCATCCCTCGTTATCTTAGAATGCACTGACAGTTCTAACTAAAAAAATGAACACAATTCGTGGGCATCATGTTCTGTCCTGTAAGCTGTGATGTGTTTTACTTAGGGACCAAGGAAGCATGCGGTTTAATTTGTATGGCCGGGACGGATGCTATCATTTCGTGTAATTATCTTTCCTTTCTTACTATTATTATTACCACTATTAGAAGCAGAAGTGCAAACATATGCGTATGTGTGCTATGCAGGTAAGGTATTTGCCCATAACATTTCAGCAACCTTCAATTGGTTATTTGGCATTAGCCAGTAGCAGTGTGCTCTCTCAGTTAATTGTTTTTTAGGAGCCGTAGTGTAAACATTAGTTATAACCATACACGCGCGAAACGCTAATTAGGATCAATGTGTGTACAGCATAAGCCCGGATGGACTAATTGAAGACTAACTATTGCGTGTTATGTACCTTAGAAAGCATAAATTTTTTATGAATGGCACCCTTGGGGTATCTTTAGGTGACATACTGATGTATTCCCGATCCGACTTAAAGATACTACGTTGGAAACATTGTATTGATTTCAGGTTAATGAAATACGGGTGGTTCGTAACATTCAGCTGACAGGTTGCCAGCAGAATACGATATATACATTTTGCAAAGTTTTGGATCTAACGAACCTATACATACTATCGTAACTTCATAGTGGCACGCATATATTTCGAACTGAAAATAGACTTACTGTCCGAATATCAGAATATGCTGATTAATCAATGTTCACCTGTGCGAAATTGCAGACTGTCGCTGACTATATAGCCCTACAACTACCTAAACGTTCGTCTATCTACCGAATGCATGGTATCGTCCTTCTATACGATTTTTCGTCGAAATATTATTTCAATGATGAAGAATTTCATTCAGAAAGATCACACCGCTTGAGAAGTTCTCATTATACTCGTGCCAGTTCGAATTATTAAATGGAACTGGGAACTGCCGCGTCGGTAAACTGGACATAAAACTCATTTTCAGATAGCACAATTCAATTAATTTTTTTCTGCCTAATAAGCATTTTAATTGTGCATGTAAGCACAACAATATCGAGACATTGAAATTGAAACCGTTCGTCTGTCTGGTTGTAATGTATAATGCCGCTGCAACATATTTTTTATAGAATTAAAACTGGAATTTACGGGCATAACAAATGGCGAGTGTCAGTTCATCTCGTCTGGCTTCGACCGCGTCCTTGTCCTTTCAAGTTCACTTGGCGTAAATCAGAGTCCACGAACTTCGTCGTACTTAACTTAGGAAAAACCAGTTTAGATTAAGAGTTTGCGAATATAAAAAAATCTCTGCATTTTCTGTAGTAGTAGCACGATGTATGAACATTTTTGCTTTTAAAACAATCATTCACTTCAGAATGCTAAAAGGCATGAGTCGTAGAGGCATGACACAATTGATTAACTCATTTTTCACTCCTAGGTTTTAACGTTAAGTGCTTCAAACTTTGCCCGCGCTGGTGCTACCATGCATTAGGAATTTAATGATGAATTTTATCCCATTCATTATGATTAAGAATCGCTTGTATGTTTATGCTTTGGGAAATGCCCGATGGCCGCTCACCATGGGTTCTTCAAACGATTTTTACGTTAGTGGCGGTTCTAGTATTCGGCGATTATCATCCATAGCCCGAACCAGTCAATTCTATCATACACTCGGTTTAGAAAAAAATAAATTAAAAGACTTAACGAACTACCCGAGACCTACGGTTCGATAATTTGGCCAGATAATGTGTAAACGTTTAATTATTATGCCCTTATACATAATATATACTTATACATGCCCTTAACGCCATCTGGAGTACAGTTTTTAAAGCTATAAATTTATAGTGAGTTTTAGTTGACATTTTTCTGAATTCTGGGATGGCATTTCAAAGGACAAGTCAACCTGTTCAAACTTGGTGTGATTATTTAAGACAAATGTCCCAGAACCGTCACTGATTTATTTTCGGAAATAACAATATACTTAGTCCCACAATACTTCACTTGAAGTACGGAAGAATTTCGAAATGTAATGGAATAGAATGAGTGACTGTTTAAGAGATGATCACACAAACCTGAAATGTGGGTTTACCAACTTTACCTGCCACGAATCCAATCAACTCATTTATTTAATCACGTGTAAGAAAGTTGTTTCATTTCTAAAGAATTCTTAAGTAATCAAAAACACAAAGTTTGACAGTTGTAAGAATTAGAGACACTGATAATGTATAATGTGGTGTGCAATCTAGTTAGAGCCAGCAGAGAATTAAAAGTTCAAACGCTACTCCAACAAAGAATTCATTCGCCGAATGCTTGACCTTATATATATATATAGGATATTATAGATTCGGTTATGGTTTTGATTTGGCTTAGGACTTTTCCGTAGGTTTTTGCTAAAACTTATCGCTAACCTTATTATCAAATATCCATGAAAATTTAAACTTATGAAATACAGTAACCAGTACCAGTTGAAAAAATGATGGTGTTTTGATACTGCAGACAAAATCAACAGGAGAACAGCTCAACAGGATGTGGTCGGTGGAAGGCACGGTTGATACACATTGAATTACATTCGACTGCAATGTACGCACCTGAGATTTAGATACTTTCTAGATTTATTATTATGGATTCTATAGAGTTTCTTGCAAATAGTTCGGATGGCGCGGAGCACAATTTTCAGATATCAGAACTAATTTAATCTAAACTTGGAAAATCTTCAGATCGGATAAAATTCTGCAGAAGATGTATCTCAACTTTTCCATTGAACCAGAAGTTTCGACATTGGGGAGTAAAAGTGGTAAAGCCAAACTCATTTATTGCAGATAATTAGATAATCAAAGGTCAAACATTTGAATAATTGGCAAATGAGAATAAAAGTTTAATTCTAATAACCTCAGACTTATTAGTACTCCAAAGAATTAAATATTACTGCGTACTAATTATAGAATAGGATCATCGTCTTAATTTTTAGACCACCTCTTACAGTTGGTGTCTGAGATTTTGCAAGAATACTTAATTCCTTATCCATTGGATTATTTGTCGGTAAAATGATATGTTTAAGAAACGGTTGTTAAATAGTAATAATAAGTAGTAGCTCTTTCTGTTAACTTTTTGGTTAATCCGAAACAGGTTGCTCACAGTCGTGATTAATTAATAATCCAGGTCAATGCCACCTTGTTATTAGTGAAATGAAAACTTCCAGTCTTCCGACCAGTCTTGGCCAAAAATAATGGTGACATAATCCACCATGGTTTCTGCACGGCAATTTAAGCGAATCATTTATGTATTAACACGCAACTCGTTAAAAACAGTGTTTATACTCAATTCTCCACTGCGCTGAGCTCTCTGTTGTTGTTTTAGTTTCTAAATCCACTTTTTACATCAATTCGTGCGAAAGTGATACGATAAAAAACATTTCATTAGTCGCAACTTTTTTCGGGAGAAATAATAACTAAAGGTAAAGTATGTGCACATGTATACGTCACTTTAATTAGTCCGAAAGGTAGTGTAATAAAAAATTTGAAGTTGAGTGTACATGGATTTCTTCGTAGTTTGATAATTGGTCTTAAACATGATTAAATGAGTAAGGCCTGAAAAACGAATCATTGTACTCTATTATGATTCAATTTCTTGAGCAATAGACATGAGCGATGATTAAATAGTACAGATTAAGGTGGGCATTTGATACATGTTGATGGACAGCTGAGACAGATTTAACAAAAAACCTGTTCTCTGTGATTATCTCATCGCCGTACTCTGACAATAATTAGATGAGCCAGAAACTGCTTCACAAACACATATCTCATTTTTCTTATTGTAGCACAGTGCAGGATTCATAAACTTTAAAAAAATTAATTAACGAATTAGAATAGAGATTGCAGATTACATTAGTCAACCGCTTCTAAGTGGAAAAGGATGCGATCATCCTTGGTTTATTAATTAATATGAAGTCAAAATTTCCACTACTCGTAGTCGTAATCGTCAGTCAACGGGCATTACCGGAGAATAACACTTTTTGGGGCTTATTCGGAGATTCCCTCCGGTTTCAAGATCCTTGGTAGAAAGCAGTA
>JAQFYE010003122.1:0-16112 GCA_034694305.1 Protaphorura glebata
ACCACTAAATTTATGACTGTCATGAGTTATTCGCACGCGCAGTAAATTAGAAAAGTCGCTTCTGGAGCACTCGCAGAAATATAGCAGAATCCATATTTTGTACGGGATCTGAATGTGAGAATGTGACAGAAAGACTCTAACTTACTACTAACAACTAACAACTAACATGCATTGGTACCAATAGTGAAGTTGGTCAGTACGCCTAGGATTACCAGATACCAAAAATTCGGTTGTATTGGTCAATAAATAGTATGTTACCCATAAGGAGTTCAGTGACCCGTGAGGGGTCAACATAAGGTCACATGCATTAGTACTAATACTAAAGTCGGTCAGTACACCTGGGACTACCATATACCAAAAATTCGGTTGAATTGTCCTATAAATACCGTGTTACCCAAAATCAGATTTAACTAAAATTAACTTTAACAGTATTTAAATTGACTGTACAGTATATGGAAAGCGACGAAGTATTGTGGAGATGGGCCCGGCTTTATCCGGGATTGCCTCTGAACAGGTCAATAAATATTAAGTTTATTAACTCGCCTGATATTTCGTGCTTGTGATATTGGTAGGTAGGTACCTGTTGTACAAAAGACAAGTTGTCCTCATATTTTGACGATAAAATGTTGATGCATTGAGGTTACTGTGGAATGACGTCCAAATCTCAAGAGTTTGGCAATATCCTACCTATTTAACGGATAGTAACAAATGTTAGATTCTGTATTTTACATCACCGATCCGGTTGTATTGGGAAGGATTAATTTTCATTGTTAAATACTTGAATTTCTCATTGGAGCTGGAGTGTCAGAATTGTTTTATTTTAGTAAGGAGTTGGGTTATGGGGTAAAGTTAAATTTTTACTTTTCAAACTCGGAACCAACATATGTGATGTACATGCATAATACCTAATCTAGGTTTTCCTGTGCAGATAAATTGTGTGGTTTAATTATAAAAAATAAATTTCCAATTTTGACTATGTTCGAATAGTAATGAGCTCAAATCAAGTGCTGATTCTATGACAATGTACACATTTTGGACGATTAAGGTATATCGAGTCATATTTTTAGCACAAGAAAATATTCACTGTTCATCAGTCGATGTACTACGTTGTTTAGAAAAAAATTATCTGAATTTCTAAATCCAGTTTGACAAGTCGGAGACATTCCTTGTCAACCAATAACGGAATTTTTGGAAAATCAATCATGATGATAATTGTTTTTCTACTCATTTTGAATACCAATTCCGGTTCGGATTCCGCGCAAACAAAAAACAGACTACCTCAAGATTCAATTTTCAGAATCTATCTGAAAATTGTCAGATTGTCATATTCATTTTGAAGCTGCATCGAAATTCGTTGTTATTAGCCTGCACAGAAATAATCATTGTTTGTTATTCACGACCTCACCTCGACTGTTACAAGAACAATTACCCCAATTACATATTTGTGATCATTTGCCGCATAAGAGTTCTATAAAACAAAAGTCATCAAAAACATATAAAGCGTTATCTGAGTAAAAATCCCAGGAAGCCGTCCCTAAATTAATCATACTAATGATTAATTTATATTCATAGAAGACTCTAGACTCGTTTGGACGTGCTTACCAAACTGTAATTAAATACTTGATACTATCGATTAAACGACACCTATATAATGCTGAGTTTTTTGAAATTGAGTCTACAAACTTGAATTTTTAAGTGCAATTTAACTGGAATTGAATTTGATCCCAGTTTCCAAATACATTCTTCAAGTGAGAAAACAACACATTAAAAAAACAATACGCTTAATTTTGACCTTGTTTTTGTTTTAATAGACAAGGTGCGAACATGCGAGGAATCCTTATTACTGGACTTGTGCTCCTTTCCTTGATGGCTCTGACTCAAGGCATCAATTGGTGTAGGTGCAGAGAGTACACTGGACGAGAGTGGATCGGAAACAGGCCCAACACCATCTCTTGTTGCTCATCCAGGCGCTACAAGTTCGTGCCTGACTATTGGTCAGGTTCAGTCTGTGATGTCGGGAGATCGGCTTCTAAGTCCCTGGCTGATGCATTCACAATGTGTTGCAGAGCCAGAGGAAGCTATGCCTCGGGCTGCAATTTTTAAACCATTTATTTTGTCCTAAAATGTTCTGAACAAATTGAAATAAAATTAAAACTTGAATTTCTTCACTTATTTGTCGAATACAACAATTTTAAACCTTATACAGGGCGTTTTTCCATCTCCTAGACTACTTTGAAATTGGCGCGCCGCAAACTCAATTAAATATTTGTTGACGTCAGTGCAGAAAAAATCGAAAAAAAATAAAATTTCAAAATTTATCAAAATAAATAAAATTCATCATCTAAAAAAAATTAAAATTGTAAAAAAATAGAAATTTTGAAAAAAAATGGAAAATGAAAAGGAAATCTAAATTACTTTTCATGACCGGTTTGCATTTTTTTTCAAAATTTTAAATTTTTTGAAATTTTAATTTTTTTAGATGTTGTTTTTATTTATTTTGATAAATTTTAATTTTTTTGTCGATTTTTTAAACATTTTTTCTGCACTGACGTCAACAAATATTTATTTGAGTTTGCGGCCCGCCAATTTCAAAGTAGTTTTAAGAGATAAAAAACGCCCTGCATGAAGTAATTGTTATTACAGGGCTGCGAACCAAAATTTTACAGCACTGAAACTGTGTTTGTGTTCTGCTGGCAGAGAGTAGTCTCAATTACAAAATCCACTGCAATGATTAATTCATTCTCCAAATTCATTATTTATACTAAAATCATATTTGACGACCAGAACGTGAATATCCAATTAATCAATTTTTATTCAACCAAAAATGCCAAGTTGTCGGGTCTACAATTATTTACTTTCCAGTAGCGACTGGAACCGCCACATTGCCACCTTCTGCACAAACACAGATATTGTTGCATTTGAAGGAGAAGTAGGTAGTGGTTTCTACGCTGGTGAAGTGGACCAATGGGCAGGATTCGGGGCATGTATTCCCATCGTCAGCAATTTCCAACGCACCCTTAGCACAAGATTTGGTTAAGAGCTCCGGGTCTGAGAAGAATTCATCTGTCTATAGGTAGGGCAAAAACAAATATAATAATTAATTATTGTCAGCATACGCTCAAAATCTTTAGTACTTTGACTTACAAATTTGCAATCCCGACAAACTCCGGCTTTACGGTCACAATGTACGCCCGCTTTGCAGAATTTTGGACATTGGCTGGCAACATAACATTTTTTATCGTCAGCGGCTTGGGCCATCTGTTCACAAAAAAAAAAGTTATTTTTAATTTAATTCCTTATCAATCAATCACCTAATTTTTAAATTTTTAAAATATAAAAAAATAAACTTCTTACAGTGACTGCGAGGAGGACGAAGGCGAGGATTAGGAATTTATTCATTTTGACACAATTGTATATTGGATGATGGTAAGTTTTGATTGCTTTCTGGTTGAAGTGAGAAGTGAATAATTTTGATCCTAAATCTGCTTTTATACATCCCAGCGCACAAAGGAACACACAGAGAAGGCATGCTATTAAATTGACGTTTACAGTGTGCGCACACATCCTGTTCCATTCCATCCTCTTACCGCGAATGACGTTTGAAAACAGATTTCAGCTGAGCAAATATTTCTAACAAATCCATTCATCTTCAGTTGAGGATTTATGGATTACAATCGAGAGCAGGGAAACAAATCAAATGTATATTTCTGACACTCAAGGTTTTTTTTATCCTCAGGATTGCGCGTGTCCAGGATTTACATTGCTTTCAGTTGGTATACAAAAGACAGAGGTTTTGGCAAAATTACCGCAGAAGTTAATCAAAAACTTGTTGAAAATTTTCCGTTACGTCTTTTACCTTGAGGCATAACAAAAGCTGTATAAGGATGTACCTACCTATTGTCCATCCGGCGGAACATTGTAGAAGAATATTTCAAAGATATTCCAACTCCGGTTCGGACTGATAATAACAAATCTGTCTATGCGCTGTTTGGTACCGCAATTCTGTCTGATTTCAATTTCGATATTTAGAAATCCTTTTCTGCTCTTCAAAGTATACCGAGGAATAACAAAACCGAAGCACACGTATCCCTTTGTTCCATATAACGTGCATGAATGTAGCGATCAATCAGGAAAAATAAACACGAATTCAAATTCAGCATTTCACAAAATTCAGATTCAAATAGAAAATATAAGTTTCCGATTAAGGTTCCGGATATAATATCACAATACATATCACGACTTTTATCGTTCATATAAATAAAAAGAGTGTGATTTTTATTTATTTTCGAATTTGCTGAATTATTGGAGTAAATAATAGAAACCATGACTGTCGCCTTTGATCCATTCATAAAAGTCGTGATATACAGGGTGAGTCAGATGTGTCCCCCTATTTGACATGATACCAAGACTGAACAGCTTGACCGATCTTTTTGGAATAGAGCTTAAAATGAAGCTACTCAGATTCACATTACTTCAGATTGATGATTAAACTCATGAGAATCTCACTCGGGTAGCTCACCACAATCGGTCGACCACTTTCTTTAACATCAGGTAAGGTGGGGTGAAATTAGTCTTAGGTCAGGTTCGTCGAGGGCCGGTAGAAGAAATCGGAATCAAAATCGTAATCGAAAAATAATCGAAATTTTTAGGTGTAGTGATGAACCCGAAATTCGACCAATTTGACCCAACCTAACCTAATGGTAAAAAAATTGGTCAACCACTTCAACGATTGTGGTGAATATAGAATACATTTCAATAAATCTATTGTTTCAAAATTTAAGATTTACAATATATTAGGTAGTGGTGAGGTTATTGATAATTTACGACAGAAGTATAGTGTTGTATCAGTTCTAGTTCTCATTAAGTTCTAGTTCCAGTTCTAGTTCTCATTAAGTTCCAGTTCTAGTTCTAGTTCCTGGAACCAGAACTAGAACTAACAAAAACGACGTGGAACTAGAATTGGAACTAGACCTGAATGGTCGCAAGTTGGAACTGGAACTGGAACTAAGAACTAGAACTCCAGTCCGCGGAACTGAAACCTCATATAGTTCCTATTTGGTTCCTAGTTAGTTCTCATTTAGCTCTCATTCAGAGAAAGTTCGTGCATATTCGTTGTTACAGCTCCAGCCCCAGCGAGACTTGCCAGAATGTAATTCTGTATTTTGTTTGAGTATCATTTTGTATTATTTTGTAGCATTTTTACTTTTGAACTAAAATTAACATTAAAATCTCCATAAATATGAACAACAGTCAAGAAGTTCGAGTTACCTTTAAACATAGACAAGGACAATACAAAATGTCTTGGTTAATTCATACTCTCAAAATTAATTATTCCCAATTTGAAACTTAATAACAAAATTGCTACACTACAGCATTGTAACAGGAAGCAATGAACGAACAGAGGTTCTCCAATTAACAGCATCCTCTCTCTACGCTCCAGTTTACTGACCTAGCATTTCATTTTCATTGGTACTCTAGTGCGATTAAGTGTCTTTTTGAAAAATGTGTACATGGGAACCGAAATTCACCAAAACAGACAGAGTAAACAGAATTAGGGCAGGAACTAAAACGGAACTTAATGAGAACTAGAACTATATAGAACTGGAACTAAAAAGTCTCTGGAACTAGAACTAGAACTGGAACAAAAAGTCATCAGGTGCAGACGGAACTAGAACTAGAATTAATGACACCTCAAAATATTCAACCGGAACTAGAACTGGAACTAATAGGAACTGATACAACACTAGGATGGACCGGATAGTGGTATCCGGTTCCGGCCTGTCGCCGGATGATAAAAATTGTGCAAGTGGGGTGTCATTTTAAAGCCTGTAGCATAGGGACACCGTTTTTGAACTGATAAACTCTACTTTTCTATCTCAGAAAGAGATATATCGCCCGAACTTAATTAACTAGTATTATATTTGCACTTTTACATTTGTTAACAGGGATGAGTTGGCTGGTAGCGGTTGCACTATTTATTATTGTACAGTGCGGACCTTTTATCTGGAAATGGGACTTTGGATTTGTCTTTTGCGGCAAGAAACAGTAATGGGCATATTGGGCACACCCTAAATTACGCCTCCTGTGCATCAACTTACCCCAACTGCTTATATATGCTGGCGTAAGGCGGGTTGTGCCCATCCCTGTTTTTTGCCGCAAAAGACGAAAATCGAAAGTCCCATTTCCAGATGAAAGGTTCGCACTGTATATTTACACTCATATATCACTTATAATAGAATGTGTTTACAAATTGAGAATCATAGCAAATATTTCCTATCAAAATTAATTTTCTGAGGCATGCTAGTTAGTACGAGATATTAACAATTCAAGGCTATGGTGTACCGTACCGAGACCAGTTATTCATTACCAGGTTCCTCCAATACTTCCACCTCTCAAAAGCAACCTCGCGCTGTAGATTCCTAGTGCGGCTTAGTGCATATTAAGAGACCTAATTAATGGGACTCTCTACCTGGGATTCAGCTTTTACATTTAGCGCATTTAAGATCTTAGCCCTCAAAATATGGTCCCCTTTTCAAAGACCAACCTGTCTGATTCTGTTCTGAAGTAATCCAGATATATAATTTACATTACAGCTAACTACTACTAAACTACTAACGACTGCTACTTAATTATTAACGGTAATATTACAAAATAATTTTCTGGTTTTCAAGAATTTGAATTTGCGAAAAAAGTAGAAACTTTCTGTTAAAAAAGTGTTGCTTGTAACGTACAGTCTTGCTTCTAAAGCGACAATGAACCCAGGACAACCATAAGAAGCTGGAAGTCGCCACTTATGGTGTCACTTTGACTTCGATTCTACAAGGTGTTTATGAAGACACCCACAATTGTCTGTTCAGTTTTTATCGTGGTTAAAAAATAATTTGTTTATGTCGAGTTTACATAATGTTCACCATATATTTCATCAGCTTACGGAACCACAACCTAATTTAGGCGAACACAAAAGCAATCTAATTTAATCACAATTTGATATAGATTTTATAGAACCCAAATTATAAAAAATATTTATCACAATAAATTTGTTCATTAGTTCATTTTAGGCTGATAAATTAAATGCTAGAGAAATTTCATCTTAATCGTAACTTTAATATTTGTTAACTCGCTAACAGAAAACAATCGCTGGCATTTTATTTTCGTGAACACCCTGTTTATACGGTGAGAAGACTTTATCGTGCATTATTTATTAATTTTAATTTTTACATTATTTTCCGAGATTTTGTGTCAAATATTTAATTGTTTAATAATAAACCAAAGAATTAGTACTTACCGAAATACTAATTGCAATATCTGTATACATGTGCGTGGTTTTAACAAGGCTTGTGTCGTTCACACATGTATGATCGTACATGTGTGAGGAGGTTACGTGGGTCAGATAAGAGCCTTTAGACTACAACGTTAGTGACCTACGCATCCTCAGCCTTCCAACGATACCCCACTCGCACAGAAAAAATTAGCCGGCCGAATATCAGGTCGTCTGGCCGGATACCGGATAGCAATATCCAGATTAAAAAATAGCCGGATATCCGGTACATCTCTAGTTTTCTTATTAAAATGCAACTGCCACTGCTAATCCTAATTACTAATTAATGGATTTTGTGTGTGCTGAATTTGTGAATAACAACGAATGAGAGAGGAAAAGACGCCAACGGAAATTACTAGCTTTCTGAACGCCTAGAGAGCAGACGTGTTTGTACAATTTCGAAATATTTTGTTGAATTTTGAATTTCATTTTATTCCTACTTTTACTTATTTACACATAATTTTCTAAATAAATAACTTTTCTTAGTAAAGGAGACCCTACTTGTTCCTTATTACTGGATAGACAAATTTTTAGGACAGTAGTTGAACAGAAAGTTTGAGAAAAAGGAATTAGGTTGTCGAGTTTGATAGGAAGTGGAATTCTAGAAATTTGAACTATCGAAGGAGAGATTATTTAGAGCGTTCGAAGTTTGACAATCCTAATATATTTATGCAAAGAAGTTTTTACTCGAAAGTTCTTTCAACATTCCCCTGACAAGAAAAAAGTTAAAAATAGTCTGCAAAATGAACTTACGAGGGCGGGTATTTTTAGAAAAAATTGAAATTCATACCACTGATTCCTGATGATATGAGAAATATGGAATGATATGTCACTCGTCGCACATTTCAGGTTTATGTCAGTAACGCTGACCTAAACTTGACCCCGCGTTGAATTCTGGCATTGGAAATCCCATGCCATCTGTCGCTACTTGTCTTTTTTTTCCCGTCCACACCACTCAACCCCACCACACCATCACAGCAAAATCAAACTAACGCAATCAGTCTGGAATTCGGCAAAACTGTGACAATTATCAAAAATTGATCGAACTTACTTTTCCGATTTTTGTTGTCAACAATCGATTTCAAAATCTCTCCCGCCCTTAAAATTATAAAGGAAGTACAGAGTGCCCCAATTTTCGTATGGTGGGGTTGAGTTGTGTGGACGGGAGAAATTCGAGTAGCGACAGACGGCGTGGGATTTCCAATGCCAGAATTCAACGCGGGGTTAAGTTTAGGTCAGCGTCACTGACCTAACCCTCAAATGTGTTTCATGGTTTCTGGTTTCAGTTTACTTGCTCGTCTCGGTTATTAGCCCGTGGACCCAATCCTGTAAAGGGCTTATAAAATTGTTTTGTCCGTCTGTATGTCTAACTGTAGGGCGCTCTTCTATGCTGGCACTAACGTGCATTCATAACGAGTGTTTTACACTAACAGAACACACTCGGACGCAGTTAGAATACCACATACCTTAGAGCAATTGCATTGCATAGTTGATGTCTGTTCTTTGCATTGAAGTCGGGAAGACGAAGCTACCTCAACTCCTCTGTTCGTAGGACTGAACCGATCGCAAAGCAGAATGGGGAAACATAACATTACGGCCAGAATGCTGTATTTCTGAGAGCAACTAAGCTTTTCACATGTCAGATTCGATTGAAACACATAAGGGCGAGCACGATTAACTTGTCGTTAAAGTTGTTTGGAAGCATCCATCTTACTAAAAGAAATAATAATATTACTCATCCAAGCCTGACTAAGTCTGACTAATAAAGTCTCCATGCCTCCATTATGATGTCCGTAACGCTGGAAAGATATCGCCAGCTAATGTGGAAGTGATAGGACGACTTCAGATCAGTTAAGTGGAAGCGTCCTATCGTACACATGCTTCCAGTATGATGTGATTAGATGTGTAGCGTTAAAAACATTGCCACCTGATGTTAAAGAGATAGGTGAATTCCGATCGCTTAAGTGGTAGCGTCCTATCGTACACATGCTTCCAGTATGAGGTAATAAGATATGTAACGTTAAAGAGATAGCGCCGCCTAATGTTAAAAAGATAGCACGACTTTCAATCACTTAAGGGTGTTTCTTTCGGAGGTGTTAAAAATGGACATTCGTTCAAATGGTTTCTCCTCCCTAGTAATAGTAGTTGTAAATGTTCTGATTCCCGAACAGGTGTGAGTTAAGCATAATGAGGTCTTGCTTAGTTGGTTCAACCAAAAGTCTCAGGAGACAATTCCCATTGTATTTTCTTGTCATCGCCATTAGTCATATAAGCCGCCCACTCAGAATTAATTGTTTTGTCGGAATTCAAGTGGTGGTAGACAATTCTTAGGAAATGAGATACGTCTGAATGTGACTGAACCATCCAGTGATTATCCAGTGTGGCAGTATTGTGAAAAATGTCCGAGATAAATATACAAAGGTTTAAATCTTCTCCCAGGTATACGGTTGAATTGCACACATGAATTGAAAGCACGCTCATAAACCCTTGAGTACAATCATTTTGATTGCTAGCTCTAAAACTTCATCCAAGCTCTTAGTTTGTATAGATTTGATCGTCACACGCAGAAAAGCAATAGATCATCCAGTCCATTACTCGGAAGCAACTGATGAAAGGATTAGGCTTAATTTTGTTTAAATTCCTGTATTCTCTCAAATCGATCGGGTAAAAGTTAGACGACGTGTGCGAATGGGATTGGATACCTATTCAACATACATGTTGGTGAGTTTAAACAAAGAGACAATCTTCATTTGAATTTGCCTTGGGAAATGCAACCCTATCTTTTCAGTCCGATTAAGAGAACGTCTGTCAGGCACAAAATTCTACCGAGATTCCTTGTGTTAGACCAGAGTTGGAAACGAACCAGGAGTGACCGAGAAGACAGAGTAAACGAAAGCAAGTGGAATCGCATGCCCAGTAAGTTCATAGGAACATATGTATGACATAGCTTGTAGTACTTGCACGATTTGGGTTG
Organism: Protaphorura glebata; assembly: GCA_034694305.1. NCBI lineage: Eukaryota > Metazoa > Arthropoda > Collembola > Poduromorpha > Onychiuridae > Protaphorura > Protaphorura glebata. The sequence goes on from JAQFYE010003122.1 coordinate 10,293, forward strand.
GAGACGCAATGACTAACACTTCTTCAAGTGTCTGTACGATAAATAGAAGGTTAGACGACGTGTCCGAATTGGATTGGTGATCCAATGCATACTTGTTGAAATGCTTAGAACAAATCGAGAGTCTACCGTCTTTTCACGGTTGGACGATATAAATTGGAGACGAATACATGAAGACATATTCAAGTGTCTACGCAATTATGGTGTTTTGGGAATGACTGGGTATAAAACTCCTGTCTTAATGCTCGGCTTCAGTGTAGGCAACGCTGCTATTCATCGGCACAAAATTCTAACGGGACTGAGAATGATACATCGTACATCAAAAAGAATATTGAGGTATCGAAATTTTTATTGAAACTCGAACAGGTGGCGTTAGCCAGCATTATATGCTGAACTTTACATTAGTCGCGCGAACCTTATCTATTGATTAAAATGTTTACAAAAGCTATAGTTCTTTATGTTTTTAGATGGCGTCCGATGGTGGTAGGAAACGTTAACTTAAAATAGCGTAAACAATTATGTGAATCCGACATGAGAGCTATTATGTTTGTCAAAGCAAATTATTTCTGGTGTGGTCTGAAACGAAAACGTGAGAAAAGTATTTTGTTATTAATATTCAACGTGGTGATTTGCGAAGCATATATATATATACCCACATGCGCGTTGGATTCTCCACTGCACACCACAGAATTTTTGAACGGCATGAGCACATGATAATTGTATTAGCCAAATATCAATCGCAAGAGCTCAAGTAAGAGAATAAACAGTCGAGACTGGATAAAGGGCCCGTGGTATTGGAGAGTGGTTTAGAAAGTTTGGTGTGTTGTTAAATGGGTGTGGAGAGTGGATGTGAGGGTGTGGTGAGTGGTTTGAAGTTTGTGGATATTAGATTTGATGGTGTGGATTGTGGTTGGAAGTGTGTTGAGAGAAGTTTAGGGGGTTTGGATAGTTGTAGAGAAGGTGCGGTGTCTGGGTAGGACTGCCGAATGAGGTTGAGAGTGTAATAGGGTGGCTAAAGGTGTATTCAGCGTTAGCATCTCCTTAACATTAGGGGGCAATATGTCTCCAATGTTACCATCTGTTTAACATTATGGGCGATATCTCTTTAACGTTACCATCTCCTTAACATTAGGGGGCAATATCTCTTTAACGTTACCATCTGTTCAACATTAGGAGGCAATATCTCCTTAACGTTACGTATCTTTTCACATCATACGGGAAGCAGGCAGACCTAATTAGTCAGACTTTAAATAGTCAGACTTAGGTTTATTAGTTATTTGACGTTCACGGAGATCCTTTTTCGAAATTCGAATGATGGGATTCAGACCTGTGTAGTGTAGATTTAATTCTAATAGCTAAGTTTGTCTTTAACTTAATAGTCTCAGCTATAAAAGAATCTTTCTGGATATTTGCTCACTTGATTTGGTTGATGATACTGAAGGGAAAAAAACGACTACGAATTCAGACTGCTAAAATCCAGAAATTATTAAGCTAACTATGATCTAAACATTTCAACAGTAGTACTACTCACATACTTTTGTACATACCGTAATCAATTAAATTAGTTATGAATTGTGCATTTATATTAGATACGATAGATATGGTTATTTCGTATAATTATAAATACGCCAATTTGTTGTGCAAATGGGGTTGCATATTTGCATATCGAATTCACTGCATACTTTAAAGTTAGTCTCAAGTTAAAATTATGCTTTACTCAGCTAGATTTGCGTATTTTTATTTCAACAGAATTATTTAATGGAATGGTCACCAGAATACGTCAAAATTCACTTAACGAAATAACTACACCTGATCTACAACATTAAGGTATTGTGCTTTTAAAAATTCTTAAATTTTATTAATATTACTGGTTAATTAAAAAAATAAAGATTAATTTTGGTTTGGTGGACCACTTCTTTGAACCAAATCGGATTCGTTTGTACAAAGTATAATTTAGTGGCAGAAAGTATGGCATGTGCTTTGTGACACTCTGACCTGATCAGGAAATAACGTGCGATTGTATTTGCGAACTTTCTTACCACGTTTTCCCGACAGATCTGTCCAGAAATAATTTATTTCAACAATTCTAATTCTCGTATTAAATTCTCATAACTCATTGCGATTATTGGAGTTAATGTTTGCTAACCTCGGTTGCAATTTAAAAAAAATATACAAATAACGATTGTGTAAAAATTTCAGTGAGAATGAAAAAGTACGATAACAATCATACCAGTGAGTATTTGAAGATCTGGTAACTAATGCTTAAGTAATGGATTATTCAAGCAGACATTGCCACTCGTTTGAGTTTACTCGAGCATCCCGAGACCGCCAAGTTCATTCCAAAGAACACTTAAGCATTTTCAGTCCCGTAGAAATTTTGTGACGATGTCAGGATTCGCTAGTTTTGTTCAAGCCGAGAAATATGACGTGGTAATTATTCCCACACAAAATTGAAGCAAAAATGCTGTTCGAGTAGATGAACTTGAATACTTAAGTATTCTTGCTCACCTCCCTAATCCAATATGTGCATTACATTTTGAGCAATTGCTGTTCTCTTTCGATTGACTCTATTCCAGTGCTTGTTGTAAGTGCTTGCGACTAGAATAGTACTAAATACTAAAGATTCATCGGAAGAAATAAAAATAAAAAAACAGCGAATACAATAACGGTTCCGTTATTGGTTTTATAGTCTGAATTGAATTCTGTAGTTCAACCGTGTTTCTCGCACACGGACTTTTATCCCTTCAATTATTTTCTTGCATATTTGCTACGACGCAGCTATGTTGGATAATCCTTGTATGATTCTTCCTTATATTCATTTCTATGTAACTCTAGCATTTGCATTACCGGTGGATATTCGTGACGATGAGCGGTTCTTTCAAGCAGGGCGTAAAGAAATGTATAATTCCCAAGATGAATTGAAGCCTAGAGACTCTCTGTTTGATCTAAAGACCTCAACAGGAATGTCTTGGGTAATCAATCCAATTCCTCCACGTCGTCTAAACTTCTGTCGTATCGATTTCAGAGACAGTTTGAATTCAAACAGTTTGAAGCAGTATCCTTTCGTAAGTTGCTCTCGAATAATTGACTAAGTGCTTGCGACTATGGGTTCCGCGGAATTATAGCCAACCAACTAACAAAATGTTCATAAACACACACTTGCTTGTTGGCGTACTCTCACTTTAAATGTACAGTCGACCGTAAATATGGGAGAATATTTCAACCGTTGTATAATTTCTCGGACATTTTCCACAAAGCTGTGATGTTGGATAATCAGTGGATGGTTGAATCACATTCATGGGTTTACTTGGTCATTCCGGTTATTCCTAGTTCGTTTCTATCTGTATCCTTCTGACTTTGATATTCTTGGTGAAATTTCGTGACGACGAGACGCTTTTTCAAACATAGTGAAAAGACGGACATAATTCCCAAGTGAGGATTCTCTGTTAATTTTGAACACATAAGTTTGTTTCGGGTCACCAATCCAATTCGTACACTTCTGTACCTGCATAACTGCATAAAGATTAAAGGATACAGAGTCTTATCATTTTGTAAGTTGATTCCGACTAGTAGACCTGTGTCGTAACTGCTTCTGACTGCACATTCACATTAAGAAAATGTTTCTGCTCAAGCTTTTTCTTGTTGGCGTAATCTCACTTGAAATGTGTAGTGCGACAGTATACCTGGGAGAAGATTTCAACCAGTGCATCTTTTTCTCGGACATTTTCCAGAAAGCTGCGATATTGGAAAATCATTGGATGGTTCAATCACATCCAGACACCAGTTATCACATAAGAATTGTGTATCAACATTTCAAACAAATCCCAAGAAAACAATTAACTCCGAGTGTCGCATTTAAAAAACTTTTGGCGCTGACGAGAAAATTCAATGGCAATTGTCTCATTAGATTTCTAATTGAACCTAATGTCGAAGACCTCATTATACAAAATTTGTACATGTTCGGTGATCAGAACATTTACTCGTACTATTTTCTAATAGTCAACGTCGAGTGGCCTTATCAGTTTGCATTATCGCATCCTCATCTAAGCCTCAATAGCATATTTCAAAAGTTTCGAGTCGGGAGTACATTCATCATAACACATGCCGCCTACACTGTCCGTCCCGAAAATAGTGCAGACACATGGATCGGTATTCACTACGTGACTCCGCATAGGGATGTGATTGTGAATTTGCCATATTATGGGATCGGTTGGATATCTCTTCAGTTGATGGATAAATACTGGACAAAATTAGCTTCAAATTTTGAAATGACGAGTATTGCAGTAAATTATGCACTTCACAATTCCTGGTCTCGATGTGAGAATCTCCGCTATGCAGTTAATAACTTATACAATTGTGACGTTTATATGACTGGTGGGCGGCACCTAGTGTATATACTTGCAAAGAAATATAATTTCACTCTACTTGGTACCTGGGATAACAGCGGAAGAACTGAACAGGAACGAATTTTTGCCCATGCGAGACACAATCATATTTGTGCATTTTGTTCATTACATTTATCAGAACAAATTGTTAAAATAAGAACACAAATTCCAGTTATGGCAACAAAGCGTGGATTAATATACTGTGAACCCATCAAAGGAGTAATGCTGGAGAAAGTTAAGTTGGCGACACTTCTCCAGCCGTTTAATGTGTACATTTGGATTGGAGTTTTTACAAGCTTCATTTTGGTTTCGTTTGCTCGCATTGGCAAAGACAAGTCTGCATTCTTTAATGCATTTTGCATAATGCTTAAACAAAGCGTACGGAAAATGACATTATTATTATGTGTTTTATCATTTGGTTTCGTAATACTTGGTAGCCTGTACGAATCCGAAGTTACCAGCGAGACAGTCCTCCCTCTCAAAGCTAAAAAATACAAAACTTTGAATAAAGTACTTTCGTCAGGAAGGAAGATATCTGTAACGCTTGGACAATTCGAAACTGAAGTGGGCTGGCATAATGAGATGTACAACTTGTATAAAGGAATATTTCAAAGAAACAAGATTGAGGCAACTCAGAACAATAGTTTCTTTTTTAAAAATGGGTCCCATAGCTGGGTAGATAACTACTACCTGGACGACAAATACACATACTTGGTAGATAAAGGTGATAGGGAATCGTTGATCGGCTTTAAGAGGGCAACGATGCCTGCGTTGAAGTGCTTTTTCATCGATGAAATAATGGAAGTCCACAGAGCATGCTGGAGATTCTCCGGATTCTATAGAAATCAACTATCGTCGGCATTCCGATGGTTACTGGACACTAAAGTAGAGTCACTCAAGATAAACGTGAGAAAACACGTGAAAGACACGATTGACCAAAGAAACTATGAAAGATTGAATGGGACTGGGGATTTTAAGGGACAAAATGAGTTTGCTCCTTTGAGACTCTACTCGAATGTTTTGGTCTGCTTTTACCTTTTTGGTGTGTTAATTGGTCTTAGTATATCTGGTTTCACCGCCGAATATATTTGGTATCGACTTGTAGATTTAATTCTAACCGCTAAGTTAGTGTTACAGCTAATAGTCTCTGTTACAAACAAATCCTACCGGATACTTGTCGACCTGGTTTGGCTGTGGATACTAAAAGGAAAAAAGAGATTACGATTTTGAGGACACAAATTTAATAATGGTTAAGCTAACCAGTAAACACTATAATAACAGTACTCGAAATATAGTATCTGGTAGACAGTATACTAATACTGAATTATTAATGTATATATTTACATATGTTAAGACCTATATTAAATTGAGTAGAACTTCAACACCTACGAGGTCCAAAGTCGATTATCGAATGCTGAATCCTATTTATCTCAATTTA
>JAQFYE010003123.1:0-16111 GCA_034694305.1 Protaphorura glebata
TCTTGAGGGCCTTAGCGAGAAGTGAACGAATCCTATGGTGACGGGCATTCCGAAGAAGTTTACCGTGAGAGCAGATGGCAAGGACGTGCTTATATAATAATAACTGCTGATTATTTTGAATTTTATTACAAGGGGCTAAGAGATAATTTCTGAACATTTTATCAATGGTCAAACTTCAGCATTTCCCTAGGATTTGGACACTAGGTACATTGGATTTTATACAAAAGCCGGTAAAACAATTCTGAAGTCTCACCTCTTTTTCCAAAATGTCTTATGGCGCTCCTCCCACTTAGCCTGAGAGAATTGGGGTGAAATTTCAGGTCAGCGTCATCTTGCCGATACGAATTTCCTGATCACGTCTGCTAAACTATACATCTTTGAAAAGCTGTGGTTCCGGACTTTCGGCATATGCGAGCCCTCTCGGTCTGTGTTAATCCATGCCATTACACTTGAAGGTCAAAGTTCAAAACTCGAAATCGAGTTTTCGAATTTTTAGACGTCGTAGCTCAATTCTGTTGACTTTGGATTCCAAACTCCTGAGGTTTGAATTAGTCACAGTTATAGTCCAGAAACGCGATGTCGTGTGGGAATTGCTAAAATTGCCCACTGTGGCTGCACGCACAGTATACGCACACTAGGTCAATCGGTTATTCTTCATTTACTTCATTACTATTAGCATTTCTAAATGCCATAATTTGAGTATACTCTTTTTTCAAAGAGAAATTAATTGCTGAGAGTTCGAAAATACTATAAAATAAAATATAAAGTGATATCCTTTCAAAATGATGCAATATTTATATGCGTCTGTGGTCAGATATAGGAATGGACAATGGATTTTTGAAATGCTCAATCAACCCTTTGAGAATTAATTATTGTAAACCAGAGGTTCAAACCATTTGAGAGCATTTATGATGGTCGTGAGGAGTTTTATCTAGCAGTTGTATAAAAGAAACAATATGAATTGACACTTAATAAGAGGAACATGAGTAAGTGGAACGCAATTGTAAAAAGGAAGTGACCTGCCAGAAGGATATAGCATATTATTTCCCTTGAGGCTGTTTCGGATATTGCAGTTAGTTATTTAAACGGGTTGTTATAGTTGAACGTAAAGTATTACAAGTATTACATGACGGAAAGGACATACAGAGCTTAAAAAGGATGAGTTTACAGTATGTTGTACACTGTACACTGTACAGGTACGTCTTCAGCAGCAAGAAGTCTTTCTTCAATTTTAAACTTATATTCAAGAAAGAAAATCAAAAGCTGAGGAGTTTTGCTTCAGTCAGTGAAGAAGGAGAGCGTCAGAAGTGGCACAATGATTGGAAGTCTTCAATTCAATCTCTGACGGATAATACTTCAAATCTGTCCTCAAACTTTACATAGTGTAATTTCGGACAATTGTCAGGAATTTTACAGAGGACAAGGAAAGTGTTCGGTGAAGATTCCACACCTGTGAAAAAAGTAAACAATTAGTATTTGGTGGAATCCTTCAAATATTGTTAATTGGAGACGGAAACATTCTTCAAATCATTTCAAAGGTTTGTCATTGATCTGAGAGGACAACTCTCGTACAATCCGGCTTATGTTCAAATAGCTTCGGTCCTGGAAGTTGATAGTGAACTAGACTATTTGGAAATTGTGGTGTTTAATTCCCTATCAAAGTATACACGAGTATTTTCTGGAACACCGTACTAAATTTATGAAAATCATTGTTGCTGAGGAATGGATTCATATAACTGGTGCTATGCAAAAAAAAAAAGGATGATGTTTTGTGAGACAACTTGCTGAGCAAAGGCAATGTTCTGGTTATGGTAAACCTGTTAAGAATAACGGGAATTCTTGCCACCACATATTATTGGTGAAGTTGATGTGGTAGTGGTAGTGGTAGTCAAGGTATTTCATCTGTAGTGTACCGTATGGTATTGTACACCTATTACTATAGAGGTTAATGGAACCCTCTTAATTTTTATTTTTAAACTCCATATTAGTCCTGCGACACATTGTATTGCATGGTTTTAATGTTAAATTGAACTGATGACCCCATTAAAATGGTTAATTTTAGATAGCAGGAGGAAAAGTTTAATTTATTAATGAATTTAAATGTTAGGGAGAAAGCTCACCCCACAATCTCAATACTAATTTTAATTCTGACTTTCATATTTGAGTCATGTTCCAAGAAGAGACAACAGAAGAGATGTGTTAGTTTCAGTTCTGTAAAAAAGAATCACTTGAGGCTGTTTTAAGTACCTTGAGATAAAAACCTGTCTCGATGTGATGTTGACTTGAATAAATTACAATTACAACAACAACATGCCCGGTATGGTATGGGCCATGAGCTCTCGTGAATTTCAGATTTGAAGAAATGTCAGAAATTCCTAAAATTATACAGACTTGAAACATTTTACTAACTTTTTTACACTTGTACTCGTCGGAACGGAATATCTCATTTAACCCCTAATTACTAGGTTGCATCTTTATGATGTGATGTGATGATGTGAAGATGTGAATCATTTGATTAGAAAATAACAAAAAAAAAATCCTTCCGAAATAGTTTACAAAATAAGAGAGGTTCAACCTCATATGTGACAGATTGACCAGTTGTCGGAGTAGGCAATGCGTTACTTAGTACTGGTTAGATGTGTAAATTGACAGGGCCTGAATTCTTAGAAAATATTTTGGTACCGAATCAGAATTTAGCCCGTGTAATAAAAAACTTCGGAAGTGTTTGTGGGTCACCCGAAATATTCTTTTACATACAACGAATTATCATATCGATGTTTGCTGATTTATGGGAAATCTTTCAGATATTGTTTGTCAAAATTGCTGACCATCGAGTTTGCTTCAACATTTGATCCAGAAAAGAGTGAAGTCCATGGAAGGTCAAAAGACAAGGGAGAAATGACTCCATGTGTGAATTGTTAAATTTCCGATATGTTGTAGCCCTTGACTTGCTCTACAACTTTTGTGAGAGTTGCATCCCAAAAATCTAACCGTTTGGCCACTGGAAGTATAAGGGGCATGTGCTACGCCTACGGAGGGGGGATGGCCGGTGCTCCATGTATTGCTTAGTAAGTTTGTAATTTATTTATTTATTTGTTTACGAAAGGTAACGCCCTCTGATGAGGTCATTATGTTACTCACATGTGTTATAAATTTTATCGTACAAAATCAATTGCTCTGCAAAATAACTTTCATTTCAATTATCTGTGAGTAGTTCCAAATATCAGTGAAAAGTTTTAAGGCCAGCCAATAATTGGCGATTACAAGATTGCATATGGCAGCTGAGTTTAATTTAATTCTTAAGTGCAATTAGCGGATAGCACTAATTTGCAGGACGCGCTGCAAATGGGGGTCAATGCTTTTCCCATCTGACTCCAGCAAAAGTTTGCAGACCCGCTGCCATTTGTAATGGATACTTTACAGCGTTTGTTTGTTTGAAATTTTTATAGATCAAGACATGCATCCGATATTATTACTTTGGACTTTGGGATTTCCAGTTTTATTCCATGCCCTATGTGCTCAAGGTGAAAACCTTCATGCCGGTAAATGAACCTGTTCTGTATTTCTAGAGCTAAATCATAAATGACTAATGACCCATTTGACTGTGTAAAGAGAGCACTTTCCAACAATGTGCCTCAAAGAAACCGTTGTATCACTCTCTTCGTGAGCTTATTACTGCACGGGGAACGGCACGGCATTTACCGTTTATGATTCTTGGGCTACAGATTCAAATTGTAATATGTATGCTTATGTCGGACAGCCGTCTGAGCATGCAAGATTCCGTGTCTTCATCTTCAAGTACCAAATCTTAAGAGGAAATGTAAACCATGCATAAACCTGACCTGTTTGCAAGTGTTTATGCTTGAGGTTTTGTCTATGCTAGATGTACAAACTGTCCTAAAAAAGGATGAATAATAATTCATCAACGCAAACAAATGCTGAGAAGAGTAGGCAGTTCAGAACTACTTTATTCATAAGAAATCAAGTTTTGATTACTAATTTAGTATTTAGTACAAGCTCAATTTTGACGAGTGACCCAAATAATAACACAATTCCAAGTTCCAGACAACTGCGCATAATGTCTTTAAATCATATTTTTAGGAAGAAATTGTAACCAGTAGAATCATAACCAGCATAGAACCGGACCCAAAATACGACTACTGAGAATAAAGCAGTAGACTTCGAGTATTCAGATTTTCAAAAATTTATGAGCATTTAGCCCGGTCCGCGCAGAGGGAATTTAAAATTATTATTCCAAATGTATTCTTTAGCGCAAAGTGGAATAGAATGAGAAGCCGTGGCTCCATGTACAAACTTTCTTTCTCGTCTTATTGATGTCCGAATTTTGTTATATAGTTTGATCGGTCCGATGAGCGCTTATTTTTTATCCGAAATACGTGTCCATCGAAAAATAAACTTTTTCAACTCCCGTTCCCGTATACCTGGCGTGTACTGAAAACAGAAAATGTTATGACAAACCCTATGAATTTTCAGATTAATCTTGTATTCAATTCGGTCTGAACTTATTCGATATGCACTTGTTACAGGGAGACAGCTGAGTATTACTTCAAAAGAGTGCAGTTCTCCATCCGCACAACACAAGGGCATCGTTGGAACATGCATGTTTAATTTGGAGTGTCAAAAAAGGGGCGGCATTGTTATTGCGGCCTGTATAGACAGGTTTTTGTTCGGAGCCTGTTGTTTTTTAGAAGATTCATTATCCGGAGAAGATGTCGGAACCACTACCCTTGCAACATTCTCAGAGATTGGAACAACTCCCCCAACAGCAACGAATACAAGAAATGGATTTATTCCGGAATCGTCATATCCAATTTTATTTCAATCGACTTCAATCCCTCCACCAACTTTGCGTCCATTTGAATCATTACGCAATACAATTGATCCAGACAGTTCTTCAAGTGATAAAGTGGTGTACTTACAACATACAACTGACACTACGCCAATGCTGGGAGACTCTGGAGACATTCCTTCTACCGATGATACTTTTACTGTTCTTCCTTTCCCTTTGGAGACTTTCCCCAGTAGCAGTAATAATATTAATGTCCATTATGATGGAAATAATAACAATATGCACAATTCGGATGACAAATATGATCACGTCCTGGCAAATACTACATTAACACCTTACCTCTTGGACATACTCTACAAACGTACAGAACCCACTAAGGAGTCTATTAAGTTTTCAACGTTTATGTTTGTAAATAGTTATACAAATTCTCCAACCACGCCGAGTTCACAAAGATACCCTCTTAGTCAAAACTCAGAGAAAGAAGTTACAGAATCCACAAATAGACCATTATTTAATGATAGCATTGACCAAAGTTTGGAGAGTACATGGCCGGTGAGTACCCAACAAGATACTGCGACCAAACCAGTTCAAACAGTTTTTGAAGAGAAATTGGACTCGGATGAATTGTTTAACTATTTTATTAATAACGTGCCTGGAAGTGCAAATGTTGTCGTGAAGCAAGATGGTAATCACATAGACCTTCAAACCTTAAATAAACTGGAAGAGAGTCTTACTCCCACGGATTCGATAAATCGGATTTGGGAGACAACCACAACAAGTAGCTCAAACACGGAAAGTACGATTGTTGAACAAGTCAACAATCATCAAAATAGTTTTAGCACAACAGAGAGACCGTGGAGTTTTTCTACTTATCAAATACATACGTTCAAATACCCACAGAAAGAAAAGACTGGAAGTGTAGGGACAACAGGATCGCCATATTTGGATTCGGATAATATAGAATCGACTACTTTTAATCCCCACGGCGGTCTTGTCACATGGGGAAGTGTCGAAACACTCCAGAGAACTACAACAATTAAACCTAAGCCAACTACTGAATTTTCGTCAGCGCCAAATGTACCATTGGCGCCTGTTCGAGTGGAAGATATTTTGCAAACGTGGAGTGATGCATTATATTCGCAGAATCAGAATATTGAATCCTTGAATGTTGTCCCTGTGACTGAAGCTCCAATACCAATATCAACCACTCCTAGAATCTATCGGAGACCAACATTTTCAGCCCCTTCTGTTGTACACCCTGTAGAGTCTTTCATTCTCCAAGTGAATAGTACAATTTCTAAAAATGCTACTCGAGAAGGTCAGCCGATATTCAATAAATTGAACAATGAATTGGAAGTCAATACAATTGATCAAGCCATCACACCATCAAACTCCCTTCATAGCGAACTAGAAGACAATTTGGATGATTTCGTTAATCAGGTGAGCTTTTTCTTGAAATTCCTCAATATATGTAACGCTTTATCGCTTGTACCTGTATACCGGCACCAGGCTCAGAATCGTTCATTTTAATGGTGGTGTACAGGGTGTTCAAATAGGATTGGAACATCTTTTCAAAAAAAGTGAAACGAGGTGCATTCACGCGCGTGACCCCGACCCCAGGAACGTACCGAATGAAATTCACTGTCGTGACGTTCAAAATCTTGGAATGCATTGTGACTAGAATTTTTCGAGGAGCTGAAATATATATAAGCTGAATCCGATCATCCAGACAGAAGTTATTCGGCCGGTCGATTGGTCAAAAAATAATGAAATATGCTTATGGCGGTTATTGTACCTATGTTTAACTAACTGGAAAGGCTTCAATTTTGATATGCAATCGGTCTCAATATAGGCATTTCACTACGTGAATGAATTTTAACCCGTTTTATTTTATTCTTCTGTAATTGTTTTTGTTATAAGGTTGTTCAAGGATTAGCCGGAAGCCTCGACAATCTCGACCTAGACGAGGTGATACTTCAACAGGCGGTACCAGCATCAATAGGGAATTTCACCCTAGTCCCACCTACCATTCATCCTTTTCAGATATTATCAGATCCGTTGTCCCCTGGGATTCCCGTTAACAAACCAGGGAAGGCATCATTGGATGGCACCCAAAAAATAAATATTCTGAAAATGAGTCCAACAACAACGACCACAACTACTACGCCACAGCCAATGGACTACAGAAAAGGTGATTAGGAAATATAATTATCTAACAAGGTTCACTTGAGGTGGACCTTAACCAGACAACAGGGAAACATGATATTATTCTGCTTCTTTGATGTCGTAACTCGTAACCCGACATATTTTTTCTTACTTCATTGTCACTGTCACACCCTATGTGTGAGTTTGGTTCTCGTGAAGAAATGACATTTCGAAAGGATACCGGGCAGTCTTTAAGGGTTTGGGTCGGTCAGATGGATTTGAGTGGATTTTGGAAATGTTGTAGGCCTTGACTTCCTGAACTTCTGTGCAGGTCGTACCCACAAAATCCAGCCAAATCCATAAGGAAAGGACTGCCCGGTATTCTTTACGAATATTTGACACCAAATGAAAATATTGGAGAATCCGAGAATCTTCATCGAGTTTTTGTTTGGTTAGAGTGAGATAACCAATACAAATTCTTCAAATCATTCTAAGGTCCTACTAACAAATGAAAGTAATTAGATAGAAAAGGACGACAAGATTCAAATTTTTCGAATCAAAAGAGAAAATGTAGATGAAAAAAAGGAATTCAACTCTACAATTTAATTTACAGGGATGAGAGAAATTCCAAGCCATGCCATAGCTAAGCTGGAATTAATTAACATTTTCTGCCAAGCAGACAATTATATTTATCTGCAATGAACGTAAGGTAATGGAAGCTATTAAACAGTTCGTGGTCGAGGACCCTAGGGCGATTCTGGATAGAAAAGTTGAAAGTTTAATTTTTAGAGAATTAGAATGTGTTTTGATTCAATGAATGCACACATGCTCCATAAGTATTAAGCAAATTGAAAGTTAGTCTTTATTCATGTAACATTTATTACGGCAGATTGTGGAGTCCGCACCCTGGCTAAGCAAGGTCGAATCGTCGGAGGAACTACTTCTAAGTTTGGAAAATGGCCGTGGCAAGCTCTTGTTCGAGAAACGACATGGCTGGGTCTTTTTTCCAAGAATAAATGTGGCGGAGTTCTGATATCACCAAAGTATGTATTGACGGCTGCCCATTGTCAACCAGGTTTTCTCGCAACATTGACAGTCGTACTTGGAGACACTGACCTCTCATCAAACAATGATGGGAGCAATTCTAATTCCATACTTAAGACTGTCCGAAGAGTCATAGTTCACAGAGATTATAATGCTCAAACATTCGAAAATGACATTGCAATACTCGAATTGGATTCGGCCGTCGAGTATCAGCCCCACATAGTCCCAATATGCTTACCAAATGAGAATGAAATTAAAGTTGGACAGTACGGATTCGTCACGGGCTGGGGAAGGCTGAAATACGGTAATCCTTACTTCAGAACTTTACGAATCTACGAATCAAAACTCTAATCGAGATTTTGTTTCTCGTATAAACTACAAAACTCAGTCGAACAATGCGTGTTTAGAAAATAACAATACGGTAGGGTGGACTAATACGCCGCACCTTCGAGCGCGTGTGCTAATTAGCCCCACCCCTAAACTGCATTAACACGTGACTCCCAAAGCAGACCCACAAATGGCAGCGGAGCTACTTAGCACACTTTCCCGACAAAGGGAAACGTAAACACACACAATAAAAAGTGTGCTAATTAGCTCCTATATCTGGGCACATTATTCTCCCTGGGCTGGCTAACGGTGAATAGCTGTGCTAATACGTCCCATGAACATTGGAAGCTGTAGCACGCCCACAAATGGCGGAAAGGGCTAATTAGCTCATTTTTCCAAAGTTGTTTCAAATCTTACGTAAATGTACATTATTTGAGTTATGGTGATTACGACTTAATAGTGACCACTCTACTTTTATTATTAACAGGGGGGAAAGTTCCACAGGTTCTGCATGAAGTGGACGTTCCTATCCTAAACAATTCAGACTGTCAAAATATGTTCCTAAAATCCGGACATATAAAAGCCATACGTGAAAGCTTCATTTGTGCTGGCTATGCTGACGGAGCAAAGGATTCTTGTGAAGTAAGTGTGTAACGTCGTGGTGTACCGGTATATACCGGTACATGAACATGAGTGTGTACCGGTATATACCGGTACGTCCTTTTCCTTACTAGTAACTAGGTCAGGTGTCAGGTCAGTCCTGATACGACATATGTTTCAGAATCATTCTTAAAATATTTCGAATTCGATTCACGCACAATGTCTCCGTAAACTTGTACAAGTACAATGGAATTATCATTCAGACAATCCAATTTCTGAAGTTCGTATGTACGTATTACGAGATTGTAAGGAAACCCATCGAGACAAACATATTACGTAATTTTAAATACAATAATAAAATATATCAGCCGATCATATTTAGTTCTAATGTTAACATTTCGACTTTCAGGGAGATAGTGGCGGTCCGCTGGCGATACAACGTCCCAATGGACAATGGATATTAGCTGGAACTGTGTCACACGGAATCAAATGTGCATATCCAAACCTGCCTGGTGTGTATATGCGCATGACCTTTTATAAGTCTTGGATTAAAAGAGTCACTGGACTTAACAGCTAACCTTCATTCAACCCTCTCATGTTCCAATCATTCGCCTTGTTATCACTATCACTGTAACTGGAATATGATTAAATCTGCTAGAAATGAAGGTCCAGTCCAACTCATAAGAGCTTCAAACTTCAAGGTCTTCCATCGAGATCGGGATTGATGTGATAAATTGTGAGATTTCATAGAAAATTGACGTTTCAAGATATTGCAATTTGCAATCATAATTGATTTTTAATACAATCATTACTTTCTATTGACTTCTGTTATCACCTTTACGTATTTATTATTAATTTATGTCGTATATTTAGTTTCCAATTTGTTAGTTCGAGGAATATATTATTGCATATTTGTGCACTTAAACAATGGGTCTCATTAAACTTTATGCAGAGACAGATAAACTACATTGATTCAAATTCCTACTAAGCCATAAAACCCGATCACAGATAGCTCAAACTTGACATTCACAGTCTCTTTGGCCTGGACTTTGAAATGTCGAACCAATTGACCTGTTATCATCATATGACCATATACTGACCTTCGCTTATCACAGAGGACACCAAAATGCTTCACTGTCTTCATTTTCATTTAAACATACATAGGTCGGGGACAGCATCTGTACACCCATTTACTATGAAAAAGTAGGTCATTCCGTCCTATACAAACGACGGTGTGATTTCAATAGGGATGATGCCCTCCATACTCGGGTCATCTATATAACGACTTTTCGGACTATGGTCCAATTGTGAAGGTTTCAGTTACACTTGTTGCAGCGAATATACTCGTAGACTTTGATTCCGGTTAAACAGACCGGCGGACTAATAATGTTCTAATTGAACCATTATTATGCTTTCAAATCGTCTTGTCTTGAAGAGGACAGACCCGGTTATGCTATAATGTCCTACTTTCAATATTTATAACATATTTTATTGTCGTTAAAATTGAGATGTCTGTATCGGTTATGGACGAATTTGACAATAAACTACCATTGATTGATTGATTGGATGTTCTGCTTTCCAATAACTTTCCTGTTTTTTACTGGCTTTTCATTTAAAAGCAGAAAACTTCGCCCTCATAATTCCTGAGACGAGGCCATAACGCTATCAATTCTTTACCGAATCCTCATTCGAGTAAATAATTTTGAAGTAGCGGAAGAGATCGGGTTCCTTCAGAATCAGTATAATACCGAAAAATCTGATTGAGATCGACTCTCAGTTTAGTATGTATTTTCACAGAGACTAACAAAAATGTACGAATTGGTTGGCAACTTCTGTTGGAGATTGGTGATGTATCATCATCCACATTTTTATCCTTCTGTGTAACCAAAATGAAACATGCGAACCTTTCATAAAGTTTTAATCTTTACGAGCCGTAGAACGGAAACGGCAGTCATATTATTCTCTTTTCTTTATAACTTAACTCAGAATTCCGAGGGATTCGTAATGTCTTGAAATATTACAACAATTTCGGATTAACTTGGGGACCCTCTCACAGCTCAACCTTCCTCGCACTATCGTTTTACTATCATCAGAGTCAGCGAATTTCTTGTCATTCCAAATTGGAGTTTCATTATAATATGTTTTACCGTTCTTAATTGAGGCTGCTGGAAAGCAGTTTGGAACAATCTACCAGAAGATAAATCGATGAATTAGAAGTCAAGTTATCCCATAAATAAGTACTGAATGTTTGTTTTTCGAGTAGTTTCTAAAGTTTCTTGTCTGTATCCTGAACAATCAAAATGATTCACGTGCCTGATAAAAGGTCTAACAATAAGACCGAAGTAGAATTAACAGAGGATAAAATTAAAACAACAAAATATTCAGGTACATAGAAGTGTTGATCGAATAACTTTATCAATTGAATTCACCCGAACATTAACCAGACAAAATAATCCTGCCAAGACCTTGCGAGAAGGTATACTATAAAATATATTATACGAATTGAAGTAGAAATGAATGAAAGTTGTTGATGAATAAAATACAAAGAATTTGTCGCTTGACATTGCACTTTTACAGCTGTGAAATTTTTATGGAATTAAAGGACAATGTCGAAAGTCCAAGTTTTCGGCTGACAAATTATGTTCCCATTTTCAATTTCCCATTGACATTAACTGTATAAAGAGTTCGTATCTTGTATGTACTTTCTAATTCGCAGTTTGGAGATAATGCTAGCTTGAAATGATTCCCGTAAAGAAATACATTTCATTTATGTATTTAACGCATAATAACTAGCAGGGACCGTCAAGCGCTAACATTCACAAGAAAACAAAACATCCATACAGGAATAAAAGTTGAATACATAATCTTATTGCGCTTCGCTACATAGGGATATAATTATGGTACTCTGCTGAATTTATTCTTCTGAATAGTTCATTAATGCATTGATCATTAAACGGAAATGTCCATTCCATACAAACAGCAAATAGGACCACTTCAAACGGCCATGTCGGACGGCTTTTTGTCTGCTGAATTTGAACCAAATTGTGTCTGTCTAATCGAATTAACGCACCAAATTCCGTAATTCTGTTCAGACCAAACCCAAACCCAAACCTACTTATATATGATAATAAAAGATAGATAACATACAAATCAGGACATTTAATGTCCTGATACAAATGTAAGTTGCTTCCAAAACTAAGCCTCGAACTATGTAAAAATGCGTTGTGTAGTTCAATTTGTACTGTGTGTTTGATAATTTCGAAAGTTCAGTGCACCGTGGAATTCTGACAGACTTGGCCTTCCAGTACGATATGATTTAAAAGAATTGTCGTTTTCGTCCTACAAATCAGTAACTTAAACTTCCATCAAACCACCCTTAAATATTTTCAGCCTTCTGCATGCTCATAAGCTTCTTCGACTTCAATGAATTGAACCGATTCCGATATTAGGTCTTACATAAAACATTTATACTAAAATTTCGATTTACGGTTTGCCGTTTAATTTTCATTGAAATACTACATTTCAATTATATACGCAAATGCCGGTCGATTGACCTATAAAGAAATGTAAGACGGGCTAAAGAATGATAGGCTATACATACGAAAAACATTCTTTCTGTAATTTTTACTCTTCATACACTTTCCGACGACATATTTAGTGTTTTCCTTCTTTTTTTTTCAAGCAATAAATCTTAAAAAGAGTAGTATAATTGTTTCTGTTAATGGAGAACTCTGGTCCGGGTTGTGAGTTGACCACACTTTGGTCAATTTTGACCCCATACCTGTGAAATTCATTGGTCCAAATGGGTAGTACATTTGAGGTTAAAACCTAATATAACATCATTGTCAAAAATGTGAAATTGAATAAATTTACAATACCCAGGCTGAAAAAATCATTAAGTTGATATGCCTTGGAGGGAAATAATTTTTTTTTTTTAAATAAATGAAAACATGCGTTGTATTGAGCCATCAGTACACATTTCGACGGCGGTGAATTATTTTACCCTTAGCGTACGAAATGGATTGTGCTGCATGTGCATCTGTGGAATTTGTCGATGTTTCATATTATGCTAATGTTCCTTTGTTCCTAGCATCCTAACCTTACCAACCCTCCAATTACGTATCTCCAGTCTCACAACGGATTACTCTTCTCTTCATATTATGTAGCTTTCAGATTAGATCAGAATAAAATGCCCACAACAACAATCTGACAATTAATATCATCGCGGTTATGAACCGCTTTTATCTGTAAATGTCAAAAATTGGGATCTTTCATTCAGACATCATTTCAAATTAGGACAGGGGTCTTTAAGGAGGTTTTGCCGACGAAGGATCGATCTAAGACACTTGGACAAGTATTGACATTGGTCACCTTGATAGTTTACCTTGTCAAAGAATATTCTGGATTTTACAACAACATGTTTATTTTGCTTCTTTTATCTCCTTTTATGGTCATGAACGACGCGCATGCAAATAAAATTAGATTGTGGCGCGATGCGAAGCCCTTTGTTAGAACTTGGGGAAAGGTACTTGGATATTTAGTAACCTTAAGGTCCATCGCATCGGCCGAACAATCCAAGACTTGGCTTTATAGCTAAAGAGGATGATTTTTTTTTAAATCGTCATTCGGTTACACCAAATCTTTCAGTGGTACATATTTCAAGTTGATCTGTAGATCATAATTTCATCAAAATCCCCGGACAATGAAAAATTCTCGATATAGTCCCAGGAAGTTAGGAATGGATGTGGAATCGAGAGTTCTCTCTTTACCATTTATGGATATTTCAGGAAATTTAATGTCTGTCGTATAACTGAAAAGTCTAGAAAAGAGAGGAGGGATGAGCGAGTGCCGTATTGAGAAAGAGAAATGTTCAGATGAATTAAAAATCAAAATATTCTTTTGTACGGTCACTTTTTGAAAAACTACCTTAAGAAAGGTTCGCTGGAAGACCACCCTGGAGATTTTTGAACGACGATTGGCATTGGCTGCGGCGTGGGGCCGCCGCCCGATCAGATTCCTGATCCAGGCAAGAAAGATCAATGTACAGGGTGGTTAATACCATCACCGTTTTCGTCACCCTTCTGCATTCCCCTCGTACATCTCATGTACCAAGTTTGAACAGGTTGCCAGAAAAAAGTGAGATATACAATTTTAATTAAGAACGATTTAATTGGATTATGGGAGTCAAGTTGACCAACCACTCTACTATAGGCAGAACGGTCATTGTACTTCTGTATGTATATTCATGGTTTAACTATCGCATATAAATACTCCATAATGGTCACAGGTTATATTTCTTCCACCAAATATTTTATTCAGTCACCGTTTTCCATCGAGAATTCCCCACAAGACACAGAATGTATCACAATTACATTTTGTTTAAGAATATTTCAAGAAGCTCGAACATTCACATAGACACTACACTTTGCAAAATTACATATTCACGAAATAACTATTCGGATATTAGAGAGCGCTCCAATTTTTTTTAACACCAAAATGAATTGAATTTATTCAGTCACCGTCTTCCATACAAATAGGGATTTGATGAATCTGCATTTATCTATATAATAGTGCATAAACTAAACAGCCTCATTTTATGGACTATATGAAAAGGAAATTAATGTACCGCGACAGTAGTTCTGCGTACTGTTGAATTTCTGATTGCACAGATGATGGGAAAATGCTCCTTGAATCGAGTCTTTCATCGTCAAGGGTAAATGTGAACTTCTTTACGCGTTAACTGCTGATAAATATTTAATTCTTTACAACTGAACAAGTGTTATGAACCTTCGTGCGCCGGAACAATTTCTCACTGTGACTGTGCTACTACTACTAGGGGTACCTTTACGTTGTGGAAATGTTTGATCCGCTTCAAACATCAAAAATGTCCACTTCTTAAGCGCAAGCTACTGATAAATATTTTATAACTGAACCAGGGCTGCTGGCGTCCGGTGCATCTAGACGGATTTCCCCTACTACTAGGGGTACTTTCCTGCTCAATTCCGCTTCTTACCCTTTTGTCTATTGTAATTGTATATTGGTTTTTGGTCCACCCTGTACGTAATAGTCCGTTGGTAAGTCCCCCAGCCTCTCCCTTGTTCCTTTGTTCTTGTGGGAGCCCTCCGTTTAAGACAAAAATAGACGCGTAGCCAAAGGACGCCAAGTCCGAGTCCCAGTTCCTCACAGTGCATTTTTTGGAAGCAGTTGGAGTAGTCGTGTTCAATCTCGTCTCCTCAATTTTTATTTTTCCAATCCAACAAAAAAGTTTCTACTTCTAGTTTTTCAAAGATAAATTCTTAAAAAACAGTTTAAAGTTGTGCTCATTGGTGACAAGAAAATATACAGAATCTTATTAACATGGCTGGAAGAGGTCGTGGTCGTGGTGACCCTTTTAAGAGAGTAGTTGAACAACAGAAGGAGCTGGTAAGTTGGATTTTATTTTATCTAATTCCTCTTTTCAGTAGCCAGTTAGTACCAGTGAGCAGTGACTGGGTTTCAGAAAAGTATTATCAGTAGGTAGAGGTCCGAAACAGACGCGTGACGCTTGAAAAATGGGTCATAAAATACAGAAACGGATGCGACGCCATACGCGTGGCGTGATAAATAGTAGCATTGGTTCGTTCGTTGATTGTATTAACGAATAAATTGTTGAAGAGATCTGAGTAAAACCGAACTATGAAAAATGGGTAATGAAGAATGGAAACTGTCGCCAAATGCGTGAAAAATGGGTATTTGTCTTAAATCCTAATGTCTTACGTCGTACGTTTTAAAGAATTAGAACACACACGAGACTTTGTAAAATGCGTTGTAAACAATAAACGGAGCATCATGAGACATGGTCATGTACCATCGCATATTTTTTTTAGAGATTTGGTGCACTTCGCCGAAAGAACCCCTAGTAGTAAGGTAGGAAGTAAACGAGGGATTTCAAACAACCGTATCTCCGAGTCCTTACTATTGTGAAGCGGCAACGGCTGACTATTCTATTCTCTTTGTCTGGTACATTACAACGATGGTTTGAGCGGGGCAGTCATTGTTTGGTTTCTGTGTGTTCCTCTCCTCGACTTACGAAAAAAAAACACTTTTCCGTTTTCCCTCTGATTTCTTTGCAGGGTGCGATGATAATTATCAACCTGATAATTATCAGATAATTATCAAGATAATTATCATGATTTTTAATGGTTG
>JAQFYE010003124.1:0-16109 GCA_034694305.1 Protaphorura glebata
TTGGCCTTAACCTTTGATACGAGTGGAATCTAGTCTATGTAGTCTTTGGCTGGGCTGGCAGCCATCCAAAAAATAATTAGGTGTGTAGTGTGTGTTTGATTAAGTTCGTGTAGAAATCTGTATACAAAAACACAGTTTGTATGAGAAATGAGCATAATTTTGTTATTAGTTCTATGTATTTAGATTGTAGTCTCAGGCCCAGTTCCAGGTAGTCCCATCCTTGGCCCTGCTTTGACTCACTATTAACTTTGTTTAATCTTACCAGGAAATCTTCCTCTGTATAAAATGGATGTAAGAATATTATGTTAAATAGTAGTTTTCATGTAAAGTAGTTAAGGTTCAGTTGGCTCATGGTTGACAGTGAGGATGACAGATGGGGTCTGAAGAGAGATTAGTGGCGTGACATCATGGCGCAAGCGTGCCATGAATGAGCATAATACTAAAACTTGTCAGCTCTTCCCGGCTATTAAATATTTGTCCAGGGTCCCACTTATCTATTTTTGATATCGATTACCATCAAGAAATACACGTATAAAAATCTAACAAATATGTCTATGTTGGGAGTAATATCTCTTTGAAAGATCTGATTTGGGCCAAACTAGACTTTTTGTCAACAGATTTTCTGTTTTTGTAAAAGTAGACAATTTCATAAATCCGATTCTTAAATTATCAATATGAATTAATATTAAATGGAATATCAGTGATTGATATCAACAATAATTAAGATTTTGAAGATTATTATATTAGTTTGGAATTTTTAGACTATTCTGACATTTTGAACAGGAAGTTATCTTCGTAAGATTTGTTTAGATGGTGCGATGTTATTTCAATACATTTTTCTGAGCTCGTCGTATGCGTAGAAGATCTTAAATCGTAAGATTCAATGCTTAATGGACACCTTCTATGTAAAAGGCAGTCAGTCCAAAAAACTGCAATATATTTTGTTTAAAAAATTAAAATTCTGTAAGGGTTTAAGTACTTACACAGGTTAGGGAAGAGGTCAAGCCACACCGAACTGGTGAACAGTATTTGACAAGGGAAACACGTTTCCTGTAAACATTAAATAAACCGTTCGAAATATTAACCCGAATGGTCATTTTAACATTGAGTATCTTTAGCAGAAATTATGACAGCTTTGTTGCCCTCTCAGATTTTTAATCCAATCGTACCGTTTAAGGTATACCCTTGTGAAATCTCTGAAAAGAAAATGCAAATTCACGACTATTATTGAGAATTTAAAAAATAATGTGGACTGGATGTGACAACTTCCTACTCATTGACTAAACAATTTGAAATCAGCGTTTCGCATATTTTTCAAGGTGTGAAATATTTCAATAATTTTCGATAAAAAATATATCTTTCAACTGGTAGTGAATGAACTAAATGCAAAACAATAAATTTGAGCCGTTTGGCTTACTTAAGTAGGACATCTTTCGTATTATTTCACCATAATCTTTCAACAACCACTGAAAAACGCAAAATATTGAAACCCTTCTTAAAATGACTAAACCGAGTTTTAAATTTTATGTCTGACTTGTCTACTTTATATAAAAAGTGGTTCCCTTGTGTGTCAGTTTATTTCGTCCTCATTAGTTAAACATTTGAGAGAAAGGTCAAATTGAGAAGGAGCAAGTATTGGATGGTTTATGTTTGACGTCGCGCGTCGCGTCGCGCGATCCAAGACGAGTTTTGATCATGACATGTCCGCACGGCACTGCAATGCATGGCACACGGATCAGTTTCTGGTAATTTAGTTGATGACGAGATTGCAATTTAAATTAATCGTAAAGCAGCTCAGAAATTGTTGGAATTAAGTAATTCCGTTCACGAGAGGTGATTAAAGTGAATTCGACGAGACATTGTGGAGCAAAGTGACAAATGTTAGGATGGACTTGTGTCACCACGAATCTCCCATGCATGTGCACGGTAGGCATACAAAATGAAGTAGTAGTTTCACATAAAGATGGTTAAATTCGTAGGACGAAGAGGCTTGAGATGAAGTTTAGACAATAAATCCTCACTTCACACTTTATACCAGGGAGGTTCATAACCATTCTCCATATTCTAATTCAACAAGTGCACATTCTCTCAATTGACAATCATTAAGCTGATCCTTCATTTTCTACTACTAGGGTGACGCTTTTCCAGTCATTGGCAAATAAGTTATCAAAGAATAATATTTTAGGATGTTTAACCTTACTCTATCGCAAAATAACTTGACAACGATTTCTTATTCATACTACTTCCAACATAGCCAAGTTTATTATTTCAATGGTGACACTGCGCCTATGGAGATCCTACACTTTCCACCTCACCAGTTATGACGTCAGAGGGTTAATAACATCACAAGCATCACTTTACAAGCTGGTACAGAAAACGAACCAATTACAATTTCTGTGGGACTCAAACCTCAAAAAATCCTGATTCAGTATTTTTTTTACATTCGGACCACGGAAGTTGTCAAATCATGTTACATGATTTTATTTACAATAAGCTCAACATTTTACGTAAAGCTCACTCACTGCCTGAACATGATGACCGCCGGACATAATTGTTGTAGAGAGGTTTAATTTCCTTTATACGGAAGTTTCCGTTCATCGTGGCATTACCTGAGGGTATACTTTCATTTTCCTCTTATTTTTGTGACACGAGCGGCGGCAGGTGAAGTGCTGAAAGTTTGAAGGGCCCCGTCTGTCGGCGGCTGCCTGGAGAAGGCCAAGAAGTCAAGTTCTTGAGTCTGAGTTAATTAAATGAGTTGTGAGCCATTAAGCCCTTGCTCCCTGCCACCCTGGTCTGTCTGCCAGCTGTCTTTCAGTCTTTCTCTCAGTCCAATCCAATCACCCATTTACCACTCAACAAACCCTTTTCTAAATTTTAACTCTTTCTTTTCAAACACATTCTCTCAATTCTATCACCACCTTTCATCATAAATACTCTTTTGTTTATCCTTTCAAAATTATTCTATTGATTTTCAATCAAAATGACCAACCATGCTTCGTAGCACATCTTCAGAGAATAAAATTCTCAAAAATGGGATTAAAATCCAAGGTTTCATACAAATTTCAAAAAGCGAGGGTCGAAGTTAGAGAATAAGCTGACATGGAGTACTGTCGTATTAGAAATTTTATTCAATTTCAGTGATAAGAATGATTGTGTATGATTACGATGAAGAGTGTCTGAAATGTAAGGCACTTATGAATGTATTTGCCAATTAACTTCCGAGTTGAAAGAAATAATTAACAGCAAACCAGTGTTGACGAGTTTGCATCAATTTTGTGCAGTTCCTTTTGGTTTCCAAAATATCATTGGTGACAGTACGTAAAATATCATTTGTTTTCTTATCGCCTCATTTGCAAACAATTTTAAGTGGCGAAAAGACGCTAATGAACCCGAAGTAATGTAGATGATGAGCACGAGCAGAACATGGAGCACAATTAAAATAAAAATTGGTGTGTCGGCTTAGACCAACTCACTTCAACTTTTTTATTTGCAAACAAACTGGTCTTAAAACAATTCATCCACTTAGTTTAGGATTAATCCATTCATTCTCACAAGGTAACCCTTTCACATGGAAATTTTTTACAAGTTATGTTTCACTCCACGAACAAATGGGATATAATTTTGTTGCCTCGATAAAATTATATTCAGCTTCTTATATTGGGTTGCTGTACAATTGGGACGCGGGAGGTACCCCTAGTAGTGGTTAATATGGTAATATAGATTGGGATACCTTTCAGGGGATGAAATATGTCAAACATATTTCAATGAGAAATACAAAATCATTCAAGGGGTCGTGAAAGAAATAACTGCATAATATTAAAATTGGTTAATATTGGGTCACATTGACGCAGACAGGACACCCTTGGATGTTTTTGCATATAGTTAACCATACTTTGCAAACTTTTGAATATTTCGCGAAAAATTTGACATGTTCAGTTTAAATCATCTTTCAACGACTTTTCAAAAATGCAAGACAAGGAATTGGTAAAACAGACTGACTGTTTCCACACAAAAAATGGTTTCCTTGTAAGACTTTCTGTACTGTGGAATTATGTGGTTAATCTGGAGAATGAGAAAGAATAATTGAGGAAGTAGTTATAGGTATAGGTACATTGTAAAAGGTTAATCGGAGTTAGACATGGAAAGAGCGATCTGGCTTGGGTTTGGTCGGTCGGAGTCAATCAGGTTCCAATTATAAAATTGAACAAAGTTTCCTGATAGTTTTTCCCTTGTGAGTAAATGGTAATTGGATTGATGATCGTGATGATGATAAAAAACCACAAACTACATGAGTTTTCCTTTGTTGTACATTTTTTTGGTTGACTCCTCATTGAGTTATTTCCCTCACTCTATGCTAATGCTAATGTGAGTCAGATAATCATCTCCCACACCTTCACTCCATTGTTGACGTGACACCAACACCAGCTACTGTCACTTTCATCAAGTCACGCTAACAATCCAACTCCAAAGAAAATATAAAAAATTATCACTTTTTTATCATCATTCATTCATCTCCGTCCAAATTTTCGCACCTTAGAAGTCTGGTGTCAAATCAGCATTGATTGTTGATTGATTCGATCCCAGGGTTCCTCCGCAACAATCAAATGCAATCCCATTTCCTTTCTTAGCTCAACTGGCCATATTTGCTGCTATTTTGATTGATCAGCCACGCAATGTGATCAAATCCACTCTTCTCAACCACACAAATTCTTAAGAATCACTACCATTCTTAATTTCTTGATTTTTGGCCAAATCTGAGCATTTTCGTTCAAAAATGAAATATCAGCATTTTTACCCTCGGTTTCGTTGTTTTCTTTCTTCAAGGGTCGTTGAGAAATTCAATTGCAGCATTTTCAAATGTGGCGCCAAAACATGCAACCTAATTATGGTTAACTGTATGGAGCATGGCAATAGAGAGAAAAAGGCAGGCAGGATGGAAGCATACAAATTCTGTTTATTTCTCACAAGATTTCAAATGTAAATGTTGAAACTTTCAACAACTCTTAAAAAATGAAAAATGACGAAATAACCCTGATTGGAATGGGTGTTGATAATGAACCTAGTATAAGAAATTTTGTTTATTTTTTTGGAATTTTATATGATACTTGAAAGGGTTTCACGGACACATGGATACACGGTATGTATATATTTTGGTTGATTGTTGGCCCACGTAAGGATGAGAGGTCGAGAGGTCACAGCAGGGAACTTCATAACCTAACAAATGATTTCCTCAATTTTTTCGGTCAGCGGGAATCAAAAAACATTTCTTTTCATAAACGCCCCAAGTCATTGACAGAATTTACTCAAAACACTTCTTGGTCCAAAGAATTTCATCCAATGTTTCCAACTTTAGACACATGGACACTGGATGTACACTTGAGGAACCCCTTTAGTTCTTTTCTATTTGAATTCGAGTGGACCAAAAGTGTCACTATATTTTCTTGTTCCTTGTTGTCCATGTACACATATGGACCCCCCAGAGGGCCCAGACCCCTCTTTTCTTTGGAGAGGCCCTGGCCCAAGCATTAGCATTCATGTCTCTCCATAAATCCAAGTTAGTTTGACGGAGGAATTCTTAAGGGCATGGGCACACGATTAACGTTATAAAAGACCCGGTCCAGTACATTTCTCTATTATCCATCTTATCCAGGGTGGCGTCTCTATTTGACTTGGACTTTCCACTTCAGATAAACCATCCCAAGGAATGCAGGATCCATATAACACCACATGTTACCGGCAATCAGTCAAATATCTGTAAAGTTTTCGGCAAATGATGTTAAATCCTAGTTTCATTTGATTAGTGAAACCATAACAATTGAAATATAAGGAAAACATTCAAAATTCACCTCATTTTGACGAATGCATTAATGCACTGTCGCTACACTCACTCATTGTCGTTTTAACCATCCTCGTGGTGCCCGATCTATTGTAATTTGGATGGGATTTTTTAAACATTGCAGAAATCTGTACATAGGTGCTTCGGAAAAGAACAATTTCGAGGTATTTGTCAAATTTCTAGAACACTAATCGGAGAAAAAATAATTTTAGAGCATAATTTTCGGGTTTTTATGGCGGAAATTTTAGTGTACTGAAGTGATCCGGCGACACATGTATTGTTGTAAGAATTGTGGCTCTGCAGATGCCATAGAATGTCCAGGTCTATTGTCCGACATTTGTATTTCCTACGTGTTCTTCCCCTGACTGAGTCCATAATTCAATCCATGGCTGCTGCCTTTTCTGACTCTTTATTTTCCATTGTTGGAATTTCCCTTGACTCAATCTGTGGTCACGGATGGATCCAGCAGTGCTTGTTTCCCATGGTTGACCTCAGACATACATAGGGTCGGTAGGCACGGACCCTATTTGACTATCCACTCATGTATGAGGAAGTTAATCGGACGAAAGAAAAGGAAACTGAAACTGATTATCACCCAATCCTATCACTCCAATGATCACATCCACATCACTACTCACCACAACTTAGCTTCACCACAGGTCATTCGGGAGGAGGGGTCAAATTTTTCAAATCATGTATCATCTAACTTTTACTGGAATCATTCCTAATAATCAACATAATTTGACGACTTCCCTAGTGGGTAAGCTCATACAGTCCAAACAAACAAAATAAAACAAGATTTTCCAATCTGAGTCTCATACAAAGTGGTCAGATTCCTGTAGTGATCTCAAAATTTGTTCACACCAATATTCCTTAGTTATGACGTCATTGACCCGCTGACGTCATCGATGATGCTACATT
The DNA here is from genome assembly GCA_034694305.1 of Protaphorura glebata. NCBI lineage: Eukaryota > Metazoa > Arthropoda > Collembola > Poduromorpha > Onychiuridae > Protaphorura > Protaphorura glebata. The sequence goes on from JAQFYE010003124.1 coordinate 6,758, forward strand.
ACGCCATATTCGTAGTAGCAGGAATTTTGAAATAACAAGCTCGATTTTATTGGTTTATAGACTAAGAGGTTACCTCGTAAGAAACTGTTGTCAAGTTAAGTGAATTTAAGGTATTTCTCCACCATAGTTTTTACAATGGAAAGCCAACCGATTCACCGCAAAATGATAACCGGGTGTTTGATGATAGATGACGGAGAATGTGAATTAAGTAGTAGAGGGGGTATTGAATTGAACACGTTAACTTTGTTTGCCTGACACAAAAGGATTGTTCATAAAGGTATTCAATAATATTATAAGGAGGTAGTTTTTGTTCGGGTCCCTCAGTCCAGGATAACAATAAAGGTTCAATTGTTTGGGAGAATAGAAAATTGAAACTTTTTTGACCTCGCGTGGATACAAAAGACCGACCAGAGCAGGGCATGGATGGATCTGTACTCTGAAGGGATGTCTTTTGGTATTTCGGGGTATAAAAACCATGGACACATTTAGTCATGCCTGGGTGCGAAAGATAGATATTATGGAGGATGTGTACTGTGTACCTGGAATACTTGGATATTATTATTATGTATTAAGAAACAAGGGTAGGGCTCACTTCATGTTAACAATCCACAACCACACATTTTCATGTGTCGAACTTTACCAAGGAATTTCAGATGGATTTAAGGGATTTATATGGTCATGTGTCCCAACGGCACGTGCCCTTAGATTCAAGGTGGGTCCTTCGGCGTGTCAACCGAAAATCACGTCCTAAAATGATCCTCGTTCATCTTTTGATTATTATCATTAAGTTATTGCTCTTAGCTAAGCTGAAGCTCGATCTGTTCAATCAATAAGGTGAAGGGAGATTTCCCAAAATTTTTGTTCCTCAGAAAGTGTCAGGAATCCCGTAGCAACCTGAAAATACCAGTAATGCTTAGTCATGACGTCATTGACCCGCTGACGTCATAAGTTATGACACGGGAGAGATGGGTTGCTGCTGGTTTCTGCGAGAGTCCGTGGGATGGCGCCTCTGCCTGTCTATCTGTCAGCCTCTGCAACATTTGACAGACAGTTGACATTCCAGTTGATTAGATAAAACGCCAAAGATGTCCCAATTGTTTTTTTTTTCTGATTGATTATTGTATTAATTATTATGAAATCGTATGCATATACATATGACATACTACATTCCATATATTATCGATATAATATTTCAGTACCATTTCACAGTATTAATATTTAAATTGTTGTCTGTTAACGATGAAAAATTATAATATGTATTTTATAAAAAGAACTCTTAACATACATTTTGTTAAGCTCATTCATTCATTTTGCCTATCAAAATTAGCTACTGTTATATGCGCATACACAACTACTTTGACATTTTTTTGTAATTTGCACTTGACGTTTCGAATGGAAGATAAGATAACTCATTTCCAGATACAATATTTCCAGGAAATCATTGGCATGTGCTTTGATAAGTTTTTTTTTCAGATTTAGTCGAAAAGTGGTTCTAAATTAAATTATTCGTCCACAGAATGCAATATACCGCTTGGTTAGAATTTAACCGGTAATTAGTTCATTAGCGATTGAAAGGGTGTTCCATAGATTTTTGGTATCCCTCTAGCAGGAGTTTATTTTTTCATGGTAGCTTCAAATAACATTTACATAACTAAAGACCTTACCGCTTTCCCCAATGCATTTAATGCTCAATCTTTTGTATATTCGATCAAAGTACTTATTTTAAAACAATAGATTAAAATATCTTGATTATTAAGGAGAATAGACATATCAAATATGGTAAGGTTTTACATGAATGAAATGTGACTGTAACCATGAGGGTATTTTGTGATTGGAAGGTGTGAAGGATTGAGGGGTAATTGTGTGTAGAATTTGGATTCAGAGCTCTTTTCAGATTCTTTTTGGAACATCCAATTTTATGCCACTTTTCCTCTTGAACTAACAAACATCATAGATAACTGGTAAAAGTGAGGTTAGCAAGGGCAGACCATGTGGGGACTAAAAACCAAACCAAATTGAAATCATAAAATTAAGCTCCAATGACTGAGTCCTTTGTGTATTGTGTGGTTTCAATTCAGGGTGACTCAACACAGAATTCAGAAGAGTGAGCGTCGAAAAGACCATTCAGGATTTTATTTCATTTTTTGTCCCACTCAGTTTTCACTTTTATCCGGCACACGGTCCCTCAAATTCTAATTCCCTGGCTTAAATAGGGTAATCCATGACATCCAACCCGGGGATACCCAGATATTACGCGAGATCTACATTCTGCAGTGAATTTCATTGGAAACGTCTCGAGATTTGTATCAAAAGATGAGTTTATTCATCTCCAAATAGTCAGCCAGGATTTTAGAGCATGTGTCACACGTAATTAATGTGCACAATTTTTATTATAATTTTTTTTTGCAAGTCTGTGTCGTACGATTTGCCAAAACATACGTAATTTTTATCCACGATTGTTTTGCATGCATTTATCTAGTTAGTTTGTTTGTTTGTATCCATGTTTTCCAGGAATTGTAGAAATAACTTCTCTATCACGATCGTGCAATGTAGTTATGGTTTGCAAATCTAATTTGGACTTCCCAAAATTAATTAATGCGCCCAATTAATAATAACACGAGCAGTCATAACATTCTTGGACTTTGCACATTCAAATGGTCACGCTAACATTAGCTAGCCGACCCAAAACAATTAATTAATTATTAAGTTATAATTAAAATTCCCACACTCCATTATATGCTTGGTACAGCAGGTGTCAAAATTTCAAGTACTTGTATTGACTATACTTGAACTTGCGGTGTTCCTTTCATTATTTGTTGTACTAACTAGTTATTCGTATTAGTTTTACCTTGGAAACATGACATTTGTCGGGACGTACAAGGTGGCGGTTAGATAAATTAATTTCTAGCAAAAAGAAGAAAACAATTCCGAATTATGCTGACCCCGGATGAGTTGAGTTCCTACTTTGATCACGTCTAATCCAGCTACTGCAATACACAAGGTATCCATTTCAGACGTAAAACTCAGATGATTCTCAAAAGATTCAGGGTAGGTCATCTCAAGTGTTCTGGCCAATAATACAAGGTGTCCCTAAATGATGTCTCCAACTTTATTTTGCTGCAACTTTTGACCAGCTGTTTCGAATATGAGGGTAAGCGCAAATTGAAGCTGACAAATGAGATTAATTAATAAAATTTACTGTTAATGCTATTAAAGGCTAAAGGCTAAGTGTGTCCGCCAGATACACCGAAGCACTTTGGTGAATTTCTTAACATTGCGGAAATGGGTGAAGAAATGGGGTAATTTCATGTTCGGCTTAACAACCCTTGTTGAATTCAACAAATTATGACGTCATTCTGGCAAAAATTAGAATATTCTTGGCTGAAATTTGTCTTTGTCAGCCAATTTTTACCAGAATGACGTCTTAATTTGTTGAATTCAACAAGGGTTGTTAAGCCGAACATGAAATTACCACTTTTCTGCACCCATTTCCGCAATGTTAAAAAATTCACCAAAGTGCTTCGGTGTATCTGGCGGAGACCCTATGCCATGACATGCGATGCGTTGAGAAATCCAAATTATATTATGATCCAGAGTTTTGATGTAACATCAGATTTACTTATTTACGTGATAAGTGGTTTCCTTGTCAGACGTTATAGTTTATCACCTGTAATTAGAGAACATGACATGTTATTATTGTTAAAATCCTTGTCAGTCGGTCGGTCCGGTCAGTGAAGAATCAAAAGTGCGGTGGCGGTGAACTATTATTGTCTGATTAACTCACAAGAACGGAATGCAGAGTTATTCTGGAGGACCATGTTTGAAAAAATTCTATATGAGTGTTTTGTTCTTATGGTCAGCTTTGTGCGGTGTGACAGGGTCATTTTTATCAATGTTGAGTTCAAGTTTAATTTAACTCCATATTTTCGTAATTAAATTCTGTATTATCGATACGCCTTTTAAGTATGGAAATTTAAATATGAAAAAATCAGTGCTAGCTGCTATATCGTACTTTCGAATATCTTACATGGGGTGAAATATTTCAACATTTCTCAATAAGAAATACGAAGGGGTCGTGAATGAGTATTCATATCGGAATTGCTCGAAATTGGGGCAAGTTGCATGCATGCAGGACGTTCTTAGTATTGTGCAATGCCATGCTACATACAGTTAACTATACTTTGCAAATTTTGTAAATTTTGTGCAAGATTTGAAGTGTTGTAGTTAAATCTTTCAACGACCTTTCAAAAATCCAGAATAATGATACCCTGTTTTAAATCCCTGCTTTACTTTATTTTGATTTTGAGTCTTATTTTGTACTGAATTCGATAAACTCCAAATTTTAGTCCATCACTTAATGTTTTACCGTTTTATTATTTGCTAAATAGTTTATAAATTTAAAAAGTGTTAACTTTACGATACAATGTACCTAATTCACGGAAATCTGAAATTAACAAGAATAATTCTTAGTTTCATCCATGTTCTCGTTATGCATAATCTAAATTACTACGTCGAACCAGTACACGCTCATGGGTATGGTTAATAAGATTTTTGTCAAAGTTTTGCACTCATTAAAACCCTTCGTGTTCATGAGCAATTAGTGACTGAAATAATTGGCAATTCATCCGAGTGCGTGCGTGGGGATTTTTGCAATTGGATGATTATGCGTGAATTGAAATGATTTAAGAACGACTCACATTTCCGTGTTCATGTTCTTGCCGCCGTTAACCCGGAGGTAGAAAAATATGTTAATTTTCTTAAAAAGCATTAAATGTATTTCATCCGGACGCGGACGGTGAATCAAGTCATGAGAGAGAAATATAATGAGCTGTCTGTTTTGATTAGTGATTTGATTTGAAGATGACCTCCGGTCCTGACCCGATTGAGGCGTTCTCTCACGTCTTCAATTTTTTCCTTCTCTGCCACGCTTTCTTATGAAATGGTAGAAAGAAGAAAGTCGTGAGTGCGTGAGAATGATGAATGGGTCATCCAGAATGAAAATGAAATGAAAACTTTATAACCAATAAGAATTATTCAACCTTCCACTCCCACTCCTACTACTTCACGTTTTATAATATTATTTCGTGTTCATTCTCAACGATAAGGTGACAGTTGCTGAAAAGTGAAATGAAATATGATATGATCCATGGGTTGATATAAACACCCCCGGGGGTATTTTACAATATTTTGACCAACCCGACAAATTCACAATTGGGAATGATCCACCGGTCAGATTTGGCCGTACTGGTTCACATTTCAAATGATATTACTGCTTTTTAGGCCAAAAGACAGGAAAATCGACAAGAATTCAACTGTGCAAAAAGTCCTCGAGTTTTTCCATAAAATTGAAACGTTTACCGGAATTTTAAGCATTCCAAATTGTTTAGAATCCGAAACACAGAAAGTACGGTTAAAATATTATTGGGTTGACTTGTTCACGAAACGTAAGGAATCTAGATCCCTGGTTTACATAATTTCTCTAGATTTTTTATTAAGGTGAAGAAGAGCGGGAGGTCATGTGTAAGAATAAATCGTTCATTGATTATGATCCTCGTGTTTGTACCTCATAAAAATAAGTGAACCAACTCAACGTTTCCTCCGTCATTTCCTTATTAAGTCTAAGTCTCTCATGTTCAACGTAACCCTTTGAGTCCACGTCCAGTCCTAACGTAACTGGAAAGGAGTCAAATCAGGGAAAAGGTCAAATCAAAGTGATGCGACCCAAATGCAAACACTTGAATCCTTTAAAAAAAAAACAATAAACAAAAACAAACAACTAAATTCCGATTTTGCCTAAGATGATGCTTACCAGTGGTAGGAAATGGTGCCCAGTAAGAGGATAATTGTAAAAGCTGTAACTCACACCATGTCTGTCAGAAGGATCGAATTCCTAACTGTATACAGGTCACATGGGGTCGTTTCTTATGTTTCATTTTCCATAATTACATATCGAATTGTATTATATTTCTTGATATCAAGAATTTGCTAAGTATTGAGACATTCTTGGGTATTTAAGAAAAATGACTGTGACCTGTGACCTACATACATCATTAACCAATTATACCCTAGTCCTGGCATTATCACTGTTTCTCTCCTGGTCTTTTCACCTTAATTTATAAGGGTACTCAAAATATAATGGACCGGGTGGGCAAAGACCGTTAATTCAAGACTCACAAGGAAACTACACTTCATGTAAAACCAATATAAGGCATTAATCACAATCGTCAGGAGCATAGATTTCGCCAACTTGACACAAAATTTTAAATCACTGCTAGAAATTCTTGAAACATTCCAGACTTGCTATCCTTGAAATTTTCTACACAAACAGCCAAAGTTTTTCATTGTGTAAATAATCAGGAAATAATTTATTCTGTACGTGATTGAAACGTCCATATTTATTATCGGGACTCTCGTCAAAAAACAAATCCTGAACACCTACAGTTTCACATGTGTGACATGTTCCTTGTGATGTTTTTTTTTATTCTCAACCGAAATTGGGTTAGTGTTTTGTGGAGAGCGGACGTCCGCTCAATAATAGAAAATTAGGTGATAAAATTCTAGGGTCGTCTTGGTCGTGTCAAAATCTTGGTCTCAGGATTTATTTTAAGTACGTCGTACAATCTAGTCTCCGGGAAAACAATCATTTGAGAGACAATAAATGTCAAGTTGACAATACGGATTGTGTGGTGAGGAAATGAAGTCATACGCAGAGAATTATTCACTTCCTTCCACGTCCGCAATTAGTTTCAAGTCAATTAAATATTTGTGGACTTCACCTTAACCGCAATTTTCTAATGTGTTACAGTTTCTGTATAAGCACAGGGTGGTTCATTCCCATTCGGTCTGCCCAATGGAAATTCACCAATACTTTCTATTTGAAATCCAATCCGGGATATTGTAAAATGATAAGTGCTGCTCGTACTACTATGCAAATTGACAGACGTTCTTGAATAGCATAAGATCGAAATGACTCTAGAAATGAAGACAACTATTTAGGAAGTTAGAGTTCAAGGGGCGTTTTGTTGGGAGACAACCGCAAGGAGTTTTCATTGTAATTGACTAAGGATTGAAATTACAGGTCTTCATAATGATAGCCCAGTTAGGACTGAGAAACAAATAATCATTTTTATGACTGTAATCAGGACTAATATCCTGTAAACCAGTGGAAGTACATTCAAATGACTTCCAATTCATTCCAGGAAGCCAAAGACAATAGAAATTAATGGAAAGGCCGCGCAACCTTGGAAGAAAACATAATATCAAACTGTGTAATGCTCAAATTAACTGCTCAATAGACATCGTTTCATTATTTGGCATTTTTCGACAGCCGTTGTAAAATTCGGTCGAACCATTTCAAATCTTAGTACAAAATATTCAATAATGTAAGATTTCTTAAATTAACTTATGAATTTTTGGTTACATAAACGTTATACGAACTTTTCATAACTCTTGAATAAGATTTTATTGCAGTGGACTTGAATTATCCAGTTTCTCCTCCAATAACGCACTTCACATATTTCTAGTCTAGTCTGAACGAGTTATCCTTCGTGGGCGTGCGTGCGTAAGTACTAGAAGTAAGTCAACAAATAAAGTCAATATTTGTTTTTAATATTTCTATTCCAAATTGGAAAAGTGTGTAGAGAATTCAGGCTGATTAATTAATAATGATTTTCTATTGACTGAACGTGTTTTGTCTCAGGAAGTATCATTTAGATTGTTTCCGACAACCGATTTATTTATTTGTTGTTTTCATTCACCCCCCTTGAGTTTTATTGACTCAATTTTAATTAAATTAATCTGTTTTGACAAGGACAGATTCAGCCTTGTGACGACTTTACGATTTCTTACATTTTATGAGCAAGAAAGCCTTTTTTTTTTATCTAGATTCGAAATGTTACAATTCAATCTATCAGACGATCCTTGCAAAATACAAAAGAATGAAACCATGACCGTGAAGTCGAACCAGTGAATACTTCCGTGTATTCCACCCGAAACAGAATGACGAATTTCGGCAGCAGGGCCCACATTTTCTGGGCTACCCTGTAAGACCTTCGATTTAAGAGTTCTGTTTGGTCCTTCTGAAATGTGAGCCAAACCGGAAGATAGGATTAATGGATTGAAATGAAGCCATAGAAGGAACATCTGGTTGGATTTGAGTGATTTGAATTGGATTATATAGATTTGATTGAATGATTAAGTTGGTTGAATTTATTTTTTATGAGGACGTAATGGGAATGCCGTCTCGTCCAATTAGACATGTGATGAGATTGCATAATAAGCTCATAAAAATGTCTAGTCAAACAGACACGCTGCTGCACTGGACTCCTCACATACATTCATGTATGCTAATTAATTTTTGGTTTTGGACTTGGACTGGTGACTGACTGGACCTTGTCATTGGGATGTCATTGAGGGCACGGCACAGGGACCATCACAAACACACAAAATAATTGTCATGACGTACACTCTTAATGCATATAAGAAACAATGTGACCAATCAATCCAATGACATGTGACCCTTTGAACACTGACAGGGACAGTAGCTCTAAGAAAGAGACGCTAATCATTTCAGTCCACAATATTTGTCTTCAAATGTCAAAGGCACTACATTTTTCTCACTAGTCAAGACTGGCAAAAACTAGTTTATTCTGCACCCAAGGTATTTCTACCGGGTGGATCATAAATATTATGATCTGATCACCAGTCAAACAAATGAACGGAGACCAATTCAACCCACGGACGTCATGAACCACCCCGTATATGAAATCAGAAATTCAGTCTGACTAGGTATGTGGGGTGTCAAAGTATACACATTCTTCCATGCTTGTACATTCAACTCCAATTCAAATCAATTTGCAATGCACTTTAGGTTCTGGTTCAAACCAGTTGTGTAAATCTGACTGGAACTAGTTTAAAGTTTAGTCTGTCCGGTCGAATTAATTTTTTTTGTCAATTTTAATAATACACAGTTAAAAGTCCAAATCATGAGCCTTGGGTCAAGGTCTTTAATTAAATTGAGGTGATCTATTTTCTTATAAAAGACTCTTCCGACTTTATGGCCTCACTTGACAAATCTTAAACAATTTTCTGCCCGTATTTGCGAAAGCCAGTTTTCAAAGATTTTGACAAATGATCCGCAAGTTTTTCGATATTTTGAACAAAACAAAACTGTCGTGGTTATTGCGTACTGGTATGTGATATCTAAGGTTCCGATCGGGTCGGATTTCGGGTCGGATTGATTCGGGTCGGATAATAACTGATTTGAAATCCGACCTGAATTTTTGGGTCGGATAATAACGGATTTGAAATCCGACCCGAAAATTCGGGTCGGATTCGGATGAGACCAATTTTC
>JAQFYE010003125.1:0-16108 GCA_034694305.1 Protaphorura glebata
AGAACACGTTCTTGGTCGAAAGATCCATTCCCAACCTTTCATAATGCCAAATTAAAAGCAATTACATGGATGAACAACGCTTTGTTGGACACTAAAACCTCAAAATCAACAGCAAATTCTGTATCTCACTTTCTCACCTGTGTCTGTTCTAGCACTAAAACACACTTATCATTGATGTCTAATCCTACGTCCATTTAAGATTTAGATTTACACATTAAATGAATGGATGGATATACAGAAAAAATTACAAGACATTTGCTTTAACGAAGCTCTTACGTTAAAGACTCATTTTACTCACTACACACTAGTTTAGACATTATAGATAGACAATAACAGAACTGAACGAATTTTACATAAGTACAATGACATCTACATAAGTTCTAGCGTAATACGTTGCCCCAGTTGGTTTCGAGCCAAAGTGTCTTACACATTGGGATGTTGGGAACAGATTAGGTCCATCTTACACATTAACACGTTTACCACCATAATGACACCACATCTGTATATCAATTAATCAATTCTACATAAAACTATTAACAGAGGCTCGAATATGTTTGCCTTATCAAAAATTAAACGAAACATGTCTTTTCAAAACAGTTCTTGCAAAAGGAATGTATGCCCAGGTAGATCGCCGACATTTTAAATTTTATAGCTTGTACGGGGAAGATAACGAGTTTGAATTGATCGGTGTTTCAAAGAAATAACGCATGACGATTGTTACAGTGGAGTGTAACAATAAAATTGAACCCTTTACACACAGCAGAGTTACACCTAAACGGAGTAGCTGAGTGCTTAGACTCGGTATTCCGCAATTTAGACATAACAGTCATTACTCTAGTTAGGTATATTTATGATTAATTATAGTGTTATGTTTATAATTAGCAAACAACAATTAAATCACGTTCATAATAATTTGTTCACATTATGGTTCCGAGAAACCATTTCACAATGTCATATAATCATAATTCCTCTTCATCCAGTTCATGTAAGAACATGCCACATAGCAATTGACTTCCGAAAATTTTGACTCATGTCTTGCCAGTGATTTAGTTCTGTTCAAATAGAAATATTATTAGATCAGCACAACACCATAGCTTCGACAAAATTGAGGTGTTTTACCAGTTCCTGTCTCATGTGGTCCAATCAGTGATGAGCCAATCGTGGCGCTGCTTCCCATCAAGTCATTTGATTGGTCTAAGACGCAAACCTAGAAAAAATAAGACATACATATACAATTTAAGGACACCACATTCGATAACCTGACAATTTTGCTAAAATGTAAAAGTGATCTAAAAAGAATGATTTTGCAACTTGTTTTTAGTAACTACTTCACCCGGTGCTCAAATAGAGGCCGCGTCAAAACTCAAAATCTTGAAATAGATTATGCGTGCGAATGCAGCCCGGATTTCGAATTAAGTCCGGACTCGCTGGGAACACAGCCTCAGGCTCTATTCGGTCACTTCACTGCATGTCAATCCATCACGGTCTGAACAACATATTTCATAATGGTTTACTTTAGATTTCAAGGAGAGCAAGAGAGTTAAACTAATCAGCAGTCAGGGGAGAAAGATATTTTTCAAATATTGGTAAAATAATGAAAGATTCGAGTGAGTTTGAAATGCAATCAGAAAATAATTGGATTTGATATATGACAGAAAGTACGACGTAGAAACGAATAGCATTAGAGTAGAGCAGAATGCTTAGAATTCTACGGTTCTAAAGGACCTGAACGCTTCCTTCCTAGCCAAACAGTACGGAAATTATGTCACATATTTGCGGAAGACGGAAAAATGAGTCCATATAATTTACAAGGAACATTTCTTTTGACAGTATTGTTATTCAGTTTCTTGATTTCTCAACCTAGCCTGCACTATGTACACTCATCAGACCTCCGATAGAGTTTCTTGAACCGTTCTCACATTTCATAGGATTCCGCTCGTTCATTTGGAAACTGTCGAAACAAATTGAATTTTCTTTTGATTTTCCTCGCGTGATTTGAAAAGAACGACGCATTTGAATTGCCGTGAAAAGAATTGATTCCGTAAACAACTTGACCTTGGAGAAAGAGCGGACATTCGCCCTGGCTGTAAGAATTTAATTAGACAAAGAGAAACCACTTGTTGAATGCATGGACGATTCCAGAAACTTTCTCACCATTGCACTCCTGTTATGAACCCATACAAATTCACCTGTAAAGTAAAGTTTTCCCAGTCTACATGTTACTGACAGTCAATAAAAAAGTCAATCAAGAAGTCAAATGCTAATCAACTATGTACAAAAGAGAAAGCGACCCGAGACTTGAAGTTGGTGTTCGTAAGGAACACGGCAACTTTCAAGTTGCTTCGATATTTCATGGAACCATTGTTTGCACCTACGATTTTCCTCCTGGGAGATTTCATTACGCGAGAAATTCATTTAACAAGTAAAAAAAAAGTAATTCATCAATTTGTCCATTTGAATTTGGAACTTGGAAACCATACGAAATATATTGTGGCATCAACGCAGTTATTGACTTTTCACTATTCTATACATGGCTGATTCCGATATTAATATCAGATATCCGAAACTTTATTAAATCTTATTCAGATTCCAATTAAAAGATTTAATGAAATAGCGTTTCAGAATTTGATGTGATGCAGAGTACGCTATAATTGAGGACCGGTCATCCGAAGTTACTTCCTTGGAAGAAAATTTCACCGGGTAAAACGGTAGAATTTTGGATGGGAATCCATTCCATCGTGGTGTAATGGTCTTTCACATGCTACATCTGTAAATGCCATACTTTCTATGACATGCAATGTTTTCCGAAGTTCTAATTATACAGTTTTCTTGAGCACATTCTTAAATAAGATAGTAATTTCGGAAGGATCAAGGTTCAAGGTTGTGAGAATAAGATTGTTTGGAACTTCAGGACCAGCTGGTCGAGCAAACTTGTGTTTTATAAACAGTTGGAAACGTGCAGAATAGTTGTCCACACGCACATACGATACATACAGCCTTTGGTGACCACCCTCTCTGTGGGAAATAAATACGAGAAAGGAGAGGTTGTGTGTTTGAGTGTCCGTGAGACCTTGAGTTTGAAATGAAAACAAACGGAAAAACAAGTCCAATTTATTGCATTGCCATTGAATTCAATTTGAACTTGAGTGGGATTTCCTTTCCAAAGAAAATAAATGGGTTTGACCAGGACAGGAACCAGTGCCTTGAAATGTGCTGACGTATGTCCAGGAATCCACATCAGTTTAATAGATTCTAAACGGCGCGCCGCAAAAATAATGCTATGGAAATACAACTGGCGGAGGCATATATTGCGCACAACATATTTGCGAGCCTAAAGGCGAGCAAAACCTCTAATAAAAGTGTTTATCTGTTTCACAGAGACATATTTATATATTTCAACTGTTTTCGAAAATAATATTCAAACCATGACTCAAACCATGTGATACTCCCAAGCTGAAATGTCAAGAAATAATACACTTATTTCTCGGATTTCACAAAGACCATTATAATTTCTTCAAGAAATGAAAATGCGGAAAAAAGAAAAATCATATGAAATCCGGATATTTTTAATTCAATTTTAAATAATATTAAATTGGGATTGAAATTTTCCACCAGAGTCGATTCTCGTATGAAACAGTTACTTCATTCGTGAGAAATTCATTTCAAATGTAAAGGTTAGGTGAGGTCAAAGAACGATGTTGGGAATAACATGTTTGTCATGCTTTGTATATGTATAGTAAGCGGAATAAATCCTCACCAAAGGCAATCAATCAATCAAAATCAGTTCAGGATTAGTTATTCCATTTCCAAGTACGTATGCTAGCGTTTGGAAGGTTTCTGATTCCCCGTTATCCCCATTACATCAAAGGAATGCGTATTTTTGTGGATGTTTCAGCAGATTATGCCTGGAAGGGCAATGTCGGAATTGTCTAAAGATAAATTTTCTGGCATTGAGGCCCGAGTTTTATCTGCCAACTGACTGTTCAACTCATGACACTTGAAGTACCATTTTGGATTGGTTCCTGACTCGAAATTAGCTGGAAATTTCCATCACAAAAGTTTTGTATAGTACTTTGTACACAGCCACCATAAGGCCAGGAAATATTGAGCTTTTCGCTCAGTCGCTGAGACCTCACTGCTTTTTTGTCGTTTGACTGTTTGAAAAGTTATTTCGGGAAACAATTCTTGCAATACCATTCTTTCCATTGAAAAAATCCAATTGAGTATAATCTGTAAGAGTTTCCGTTAAAACTGAAATGTTATAAACCATGGATCAATTTAAACGTTAATACCTCAATTGCTGAAGTAGACAAAGTTCCAGACGGCAATGAGAATGAAACGGCCTCGTTCCAAACGGGATTGTTTGTATTCTTCCTTGCCGATGTTTTCTTCTTTTTGAGACGTTTCCCATTTCCGATCAAATACACTTTCACGTATGGATCTGTTTAGAGAATTGTAAGAGGTTGAAAAATAGCTTGGACCAAACTTGTGGTTTAATTGTCGGACTTTAAATAATTAAAAATTAAAATAGAATTAACTTTTAAATTAAGAATGAAATGAAACTACGCTACTTGAACGGCATAGAGGTATTTTGTTAACAATAGTAATTCTCTCTTTGTTAATTAATACTTTTACGATGCAAACTTTCGTTGTGAGTTTAAAAAGTTTTCTTCGTCAATTAAACTCACCCAGAGTGTCTTTATTAGGCGGCGAGTAGAGATTTCTAGCTTTGAGCAGGACGACAGTCAAGCGTTCAGCAGACGGAAGGTAAGATAGTGACACTAAGACTTCTTGGCGCTCCCCAGACGGCTAATTCGTTAGAAGAAAAAACAATAGAAATAATTTTTAACAATAAACTATAAACTGGATTAAGATTTACTATAGAATGAAATAAGAGGGAGAATGAAAGCATAAAAGCAAATTACTAATCGTAAGAATTGCAGTCATTTCATTCAACCTTGCCCTTGAGAGAAAAAAACTTGTGAGTCTAGGGAGACGGTAGTTCATCTGGAAATTACTTGTTCGTTGCCCTGGAATTAATCGGATTAACCTTATATCATTTTCACAGGACAGGACACGAGCAACCACGCCTGGAAAAATAAAACTTTCTTCTTGAGTTCTTGGAAGAAAGACTACACAAAAGACGTGGTAGTGAAATCTCATCTTTTACAGACGCCGTGGCGTAAACAAAAAGTATCATCAAAAAGCTCAATCCTTTTATCATTTCTTCCATTCAATGACAGGAGTGGTAATAAAACATGTATATAGTCAGCTTCAACTCAAAGTCTTAAGAACTTTTGTGACCATATAAATTTATATACCTTTTTGTTTTTCACAACCTCAGCCCAAATTTCCAAGTTGGTTGTCACGTTGAACTCATCAAGGGTAACAGCAACCTCACCAACCACGTCATTTCTGGAGTAGCGATCATAATCAAATACCTAGAAACAATACGTCGTATAAGGTAAATCCAAACTAATAAAGTTCCATTTAATATTCCTTGTATCTGTATTGTTTCTGTCTAACATATAACATTTCCATAAAACTCTTAATTATAGACGATGACCTTCGACAGGCGCATCCTTAACTTAGGAAACCTGGGCGGTTCTTTGCACGTGTGACAAGTTTCACCGAATATTTCTTGATCAAATTTATTAGACATTTCTCCTTTCATTTAAACATCAAATATTGACTAGGATTTAATGAAATGAAGTTTATAGCTTGGATGAACAATCTTCCATTGAAAAGAATCTTACGTACGACAACACAATCGAATGACAACAAAAATGGGAGTTACAAGTTAAACAAAGCATCGATCTATTGTTTATCATACAATAGAGATGTCGATAAGACACAACCAGTTTTTCGAGAACGTAAACTACACAAAACAAATGCGAAACTCGAATGGTATCCCCTCGGAGGCTTTTGAACCGCGATTTTGAGTCTACTTCCTCCATTTACATATCATCAAATGCTGTGGCGAACGAACTAAATTGAAGTCCCGCGGTTACTATTCAAATCCGCTATTTTATGGCTGCTTTAACATTTACCATTTATCACTGGACTAGAAAATCGACAAAGTCTCCGAATTTAGATGTGTTTGCATAAGGATTAAACGTTGCAGTAATGGAGCTGTGCGTGCCATCATGTTTAAATGAAGATTTTACAGCTAAACGCGAAGTTTAGAGCATATGACGAATGATATTTCATTTCAAATAAACTTGCAATCGTTTGTCTGGAATGTCTAAGCTGTAAAACTCAGATTAGGTCAGGCGTGGGTTAATGAATTCCTTTTGGACAAAACAAAACAATTCATACAAACTATTTTGAGTACAGACGGAGCTTGTACACTAAATATGTCTGCCAGACTGGAACTTCAATCGGCAGCTGGCTTTGAAAAAAGTTTTCAACGTCATTGCTTTATAAATGAGTTTGTAGTAGTCTGAACAAACATCAAAATTACGATAACGGTAAAGAGTAAAGACCATTCTCATTGCCCCCATGCGCTCAAGTCCTTGGTCACCGAAAAGTTGTTAAGTATTGCCAAGACCCAAAAATTTATGTTGAACAAAGTACTCTGTTCGTCTTTTCAGAGAACACAGTTTTTCATCGGCTTTTCAGAGGACACTGTTTTTTCATCGTCTTTTGCAAAGTTCAAAATCTTTGACATTTTATTTCAAAGTGTATTTTATTATTAGCGAACTCGGTTCTGGCCGGTGATGTAATAGCAAACTATGGCGGACGATGTGAGAGTCTGAGAATTCTTTATTAGCGTCATAATACTCCATTTCCCAGACAGTTCAGTTCGTTAACTAAAAATCGTAAAATGAGACGACACCAAGAAGTTGGAGACGGGGCGCATTGATTTGGAAATGAAACCACTATGATCCTGTCATGTCTTGGGGTTTCATCATGTAAAAGATAATAAACTCATCCTTTGAGTATTTTCGTCTATGAGTGGACCTTTCTTCTGGAGAAAACTGTTGAGGACTCCGACGGGCTGTATGTTGTGACATGTGTCGGAAGTTTGTCGATTCCTTCTTCTTACATCTCATTTAAAAGAGCCTGGAGAAAACGAACGTGGTTCTAGTCTTTGTGGACAGACTTGTCTACTTTTTCAATCAACTTAGATTTCTATCTCAAGAAAGATGACCGACCTGATGGCGGCGCCGTTGTTCTCATCATTTCATCACCGGAATGGATTCCCTTTACAACGAACACAACGTGTTCAAGAAAACGAGTGGCCTTATAATTCATAAACCTTTCTGACAGTCTGCTGCCCATTCATTCACTTAATCAATATGGAAGAGAAGACGATGTGTGATTCATGTGTTTGAACATGAAGCATCAATATTCCAGAACATGGATTCGTTGTAAGATAATTAAATAGGAAAACATTTTGTGTACGTGTGCGCAGCCAAATTACAGTTCTCGATAAATGCAGTGGTCAATGTATAGAGAGTTGACTGTTGTGTATCCTCGGTTTGTACATATTTTTTTTAAATAGGTTTTGGTAGAACTAAAAATTGAAACACCAACCTGTAGAATCAGTATTTTATCCTTGAGCTCATCCTGTGACACTGGGAACTTGAAGTGCTCATCAAAAAATGGGTTTGGATCATTCCGATGAATATTTGTTTGTCTTTTCCTTGCATCCACTTCCGGGGACAAGTAGAGTCTAATGTATGGGTCATTGAAGCCACCCTGGTCACTTGGGGCTAGGTCATGAGCTATTTAGATTTTCAAACAAAATAAAACATTAAAACGTATCGATTTACTCGTGAATGTGCTCGAAGTCGTCCTTTGAACATTGTTTTCATAAACATAGACGGCGCAAGATGCATCAACCTGAATGAGAGGACTGATGTTGGTGCAAGGAATTTCAATTCAACGTTGGTGAAATATTTTATTTCCTTATGTAAATCCTTCCATTCAGAATACACTGCACTGTTCGAAATTAATCTTAGGATAATGCCTTGCGTGAATCCACGATAAGCTTAGTGGAAACAATAACGTCAATTGAAGTTTTTCTTTGATTCCAAAGAAAACGTGTCATACCGTTTTCATGTGACATGACATTCAAAACATTGAAATATTACCCTTCGCTTATGTAAACATACATTCGGATTTATTTAGTTTTTTTCATAGGTGGGTCACATCTATAAATCTGAGGCGGTAATCGATATTCATATAAAACCGTGAGCTATGTATTTTTCGACCTAGGATTTCCATTCCATTCTATGTACGTCACCTAGTTGTTATATTTAAAAATGTTGGTGGAAACATGGGAGGATGAAGGAAACAGTTGTGAAGAAAATTGACTTCTTGACAACAAGGATAGGTAAATAGAATTTTCAGGGGGGACTAAAGGATCTGTCAGACACAGACTTCGAAAGATGGATGCCTCAATAAGACGATGTTACATTTTACTCGTCAAGGGGACTTTTTTGGTACAAACAAGTATATATTGCCATCATCAAGTCAAGTCCCTCAGGGAGTATGAAAACGATTTACGGTCATGGATAGGCAGGTACTCAATGCTCTCTACCTCTACCGGTCTTGAAGGTCAAACACACATTCATACAATGTTGAATATTTTAACATGTCAAATGCCAACGCACTCTCCGCCATTCTATGAGTACGTCCTTTATAACATTTTGTCCTGCCATTGCTCTCAATTCCAATTACTGCGTACGCTGGATTCATTAATTCTAGTCAAAACAAAAGAACAAACAAATAAAGTTTGTGAACCCGAATGTACACATGTTATTAAAAATGCAGGCTGACTCTCAGTCGAACGGCCTCGAGGAATCGACGTTGTGTATTCTGTACTATATGAGATATGACACGTGTGTTCCTATCAGACGTGCACTAATGATATTGTCCTTACGAATATCCGTATATTATTATTTTAATTAAATGAGACCCCAGGGTTGGTCTGTAAACAAGAAGACTTGTTTTGTTCAGATTTGTCAGAACGTTCTTCCACTGGCTAAACTTTAATACACGTTTTATACATAGAATCGACCGCGTGCCCGGGATGCGGACCTTGAGATTTGAGAGGACGCTCACACAATCATAACACAATGGCAAAATAGATAGCATTTTCTATTATTCACCCCCTGGACTGGGTGGTTCTTATCCATTTACATTTTACCATCTGCGGCCGGGCCATATTTTGATGATTTACAAAGAATTTAAGGTCGAATCCTTGAAGCTATTGGTTATACAATTCGACTGCGTGGCGCGGCGCATTTAGAGATAATATCATAATACAAAATTGATACGATGAAACTTGAATTTGGCAGCCAATTGACAAAAGTAACAGTAGAGTTGTACTAAAATTTTCTACATGACGCAAGTCTCATTTCGCTCAGGTCACCGACATTCCAAATTGCACGGATGAGGAAAAGGTTATGAACCACCATGTACACCAATGAATGATAAAACAGTTTTAGTCATAAATAACTCTGTGTCTGTGCTAGGATTGGTTTGGCTTTCGAAAGGTTATGAAAAATATCTAGTATTTGTGCAGCATTATGGAAGAAGAAAATAGTGTTGTGGCGGTGCCAAAGGCTTTCAGAACGAGATGACGAAGAGGGAAAAGAAAGTGAAAAGGAAAAATAGGAAAGGAAAAATAAAGAAGAGAAAAAACTGAAATGAGAAAGTTGTTGGGAGGAGAAAACGTCAGAAACAGGTGGGATTTTCACATTGAAAAAGATGAGGTGTTTCTAGTTGGACCAACACGCTATCTACTGCGTGTTGTCAAATGTCGAATCATATTTTATATGAACTTCATTTCCCCTAATATTTTTGATGACCCACCATATCATATGCAGGCTAGATGCGTATGATAGTACCTGTAGTACAATAACATGGGCCTCGAACATTCCACTACCGCTTGAGACTTTCAACTTCATACATCAAAGGAATAAATCTCAGAAATCTTCGAAATGATTAAAGTGGTGATTCCATATGGCAACAGTCGTCTGCAAATCATTTGCATGGACCCATGAAAATCTTTTGCAAATTAGTGCCAGGTACTAATTTGCAGAAGACAAGACAGTGTACATATTTGCCAACCATTGTTGCCACATAATGTGATTGTCCACCAACTGTAGAAAATTGGCAGAATGACTGCAGAGAATGGTGCCATACATAATCGCCACTTAACTCAATGAATATATTTGACGGAACTGCTGTCATCTTGGAAGGTAAGCACTCATATGGAACCTAGCACGCATTACTACTAAAAATCTGGATGACAATCGTTAGAATGCTCATGCTTAAGTGCTTCTTTTGAGAGATAGACTTTGTCATTTTGGCTGTCTGGAAAAAGCACTGTTTGCGGCAACTCAAAGTTCTTCTTTAGAAGGATCCAAATAGCAACAACAAAAAACTCAACCCGAACCAGACAGTTGAAAAAATCAATAATGAAATATTTCTTTAGAAAGTCTCCTACGACTACAACTATTTTTACCCGCTTTATAGAAAATTCGATTACAATCGATTCTAAAATTCCAGGAGTACCTATTACAAAAGGAAATTCAACCGTTCGTTGAACTCATTGAACACTTATTTTGATGTAATTATTTATATGGTGTCCGTCCCAACCTACAACCGTAGATTAACGAAAGCACAATCTAGATGGCAGTACTGGGGGAAAAGTCCATGCATTGACGTTCATTTGACTTTAATATGCAGGAATCAAATCTGAACATTCACCGTTTGACCTTGAGAGAGCTTATGTGAAAGTAAAGTAAAGCCTGAAGAAAGTCAGGTCGAAGATTTTAAGAATTCTAGTACGAAGTCGTTGAGATTATAGGACAGTTTAGACAGTGGAGATTTAAAAAAGGGATTATTCTGGTACGTGGGAGTGGCGAAGAGTGGAGTCTGAGAAATATATGTGGTTTTACCTTCAATGACGTGAACGTGAAGGTCCGATTTATCCAAGTCGTACTTAAGTCGACAGTGAAGACGTCCTAATGGTAACCCCTTGTCATGTGGAGAAGTGCCTGCCTGTTGAGTGATCGGGAGAAACATGGTCACATCCTTTTTCTGGTACAAGTCCAATTGAAGAGACCCCAGCAGTGGTGACACTGGTCCAGGTGATTGTGAAGAAGTGTCCGACAAAGTAGGTGATTTGGGTGGAATCAACAATGGAGACAAGCACCGGGAACCACGTCTATAAAAAAATTAGAGTTCTTAATCCCATGTCCAGAAAGTCATTTCTCGATAAACGTTTAGAAGTATTAACAATTCGCCCTGCCTGAAGATTATAAATTCGCTATACAAAATTTCAGGAACATACATCCACATTAACATTTCTTCTGGTAACAAATTGATTTTTTCCGTGGGGAATATTTTAGTTAATTACTTAAACTTAATTAATTTAACTATCGACTAAGGTACTATTGTCATTGTGAACTGAGAATCAAAACCGGAACTGGGCACAGGAAGATTTTACTACTCCCTGATAAATTACTTTCATCCCGGCATAGTCATGGAAGACTTGAAACTGAAGCCTGGGATTATCAATGGGAATGAAAATGGAGGAAGATAACATTGCGATACACGGTCTTCGTAACTTGGAGTACCTGGAAATGCGTCTAGAAGACGACTAGAGTCGTATTTTTCAAATTACATTCTCCGACGAGCAAGTCCCAACATTATCCTGGCGTCTAGGTGAATCGGACTTTCGCAGGTATGTAGCATACATATTTCAAGCGGCGATATTATCTCTAATATTCTATTTCACAATTTCCATACAGCTCATCATTAGTCCTAGTTAAAATAATAAGCAGTTGCGTTGAGCATGCAATTTAGAAAGCAGTTCCGTGGTGCGTTCATTTCAAGGTCCTTTAAGTCAGATCCTTAATTACAAGATTTTAACATCAGAGACTGTCTTTCACAACCTGTATTGCAATATCGTAACGACTCTAATTCACATTTGAATGGTTCAGGGTACCAGTATTCTAAAAAAAACATCCACACGGGGAATGGCTATGAGGCGGATGGTTATGAACCACCCTGTGTGTGTTGTATAGTGTATGTTTATCTGAATCTATATGTTTCCATTTCTAGTCCAGATGAAGTGCAACCTGTTGCCCCTTGCTTGGAAGTACAAGAAAAGTTGGAAGTCTGGGCTGGGAACTCCAGTCAGTCGGGTTTCGATCTTCTTACTTTCTCCGACTTTCTCTTCACTTTGCCCAGGACAAACTGGCCATGAACAACGGAAACCTGTTCCTCCTCCAACAGTTCCATTGACTTTAACTTAACCAAGTCTTTTGTTCACATAAACCAATGTTTACTTTAGGATTCGTATTATCAGAAGTACCTCGTTCTACAACTATACTACGAATACTACATTTCCGAGGATCCGCTCCAAACTATTCTCTCCTTCGTATTATTTCTTTTCAATTTTCTTCAAATTACACTTCCTCCACTGGGCTCTCACAATTCTCTGCTACTTACTTTTTTTTCTTCGATTCAGCCGTCCCTGTGCTAGTTAAATTCTTTTAATTTCCTTGGGGTCCTTGACTGTTAACGTAGACAATCCGTTAGCCTTTCGTCGTGTCAACTCTCAACTAAGTCTCAACTTTCTTAATTACTGATCAATTTAATTTGGTGTACAGTCGTTTTTGACTATTTCCGGGAATTTCTACTCTCCTTACCTTTTATGTAACGCAACGTTCTTGAATCAAGCATATGTAATAGAAATCGTGTCCTTGACCTGGTTAAAGTAGACAAATAGAAAGTACTACGGAATAGTCCTTTTCATAGAAGGAATGCTTTTACTATGCTGAATGAGCTCATTTTGTTCAACATTGATTAAGAAAAAAGTCTTAAGTATATCTGATAGAAAAAGTTAGTAGGTAGAGAAAGTATTACATCCTTATGTACGTTGTGTAGGTATTATATAACTATGTTGTAGTCCGTGTGTATTTTACCAATTATTGGCAGTCAGATAGATAATTCTTAAAATTCCAATGAAGAAATTAGTTGCTTACCTCTTTTACAAATAATTTTCCGAAGTTAAATAAAATTATTGTTAAGATTGAAACTGGAGTCAAGGTCAAATGCATTTGACGTGGAAATATGAATTGGCTGCAACAGATGTTTATAATCTAATGCACTGTGTATCGACTCCAGCAGGTCGAGTATCAAGTAAGGAATTACATGTCTCAAAAGAGATCTGGGAAAGACTTTGTGTGCTTTCAGGGAACTCCCACAGCTACAAATTATGATCAGGCTTAACCATGAAGCCTTCGATCTTCACTAGCCCACTTCGGATATACTCGTGGTTTTCCTAGTGAATCTGGGACGAAATGGCTGTGGAAGTGTTAACTTCGAGGCACAACAGTATTACTTTACTATGAGCTGGAACGGTTTGGATTTTACATGACCCGAACCATGTTTTATTAACATACGAGTACGATTTAGAAAATCCGATCCGAACCCGAAACTTGATAATTTGCTCAAAGCCTAATATCAAAAATGGGTTAAAAATAAATTTTGCATAGGTGTGGATGTAAGCGCGGCTTCGTATACAATTTAAAGCGAAACCCGAAACTTCGGATTGAAAATGGGATAATCTGACCCCGACCCGATCAGTGTCGTACAAAAACGTGATCCGAGTGCACGAAATCCCAAAAGAAAGAAAAAAATGCATTTTACAATTGAGATTAATATAATTTTGACCAGGTTTCGTAGTCGGAATTGTAATTCTGGAGTACTCGGAATCCAAACCTTCGGATTGAGCAACAGATCATCTAAACCCGACTCAAAATATATTAACTGCATAAATGACGAACCGTTTGAAACCAGCAACCGAACCAACTTGAAGCTCTATAGCTCTACTTTTCCAGTATTAGAGATCCATTCGGAAACTCAAACTTATTATCTAAATGTGTGGAGCGTCGTCAGAGAGGTTGTAGGCTTAATACAGGTGGATAAAATGAACTCAAGTTTACCACACCTGCTACCTCAGAACTGACTTTGGAGAAAGATAACAATCATGATAATTGGTTCTCTTACTCATTTCATGTAATAACTCTACAACATCAAACTGGGATCAACTTTTCTAGACACAAACGTATTATCACTTTTCACACTATGAAAATTGAGCAGGAAATAAAAATAATGATGAACATCTTCGAAATCGTAAAGAAAGAAATTGGAGGTGAAATTTTAGACGACAAAATGATGAGTGGTTTGGCTATGGATGAAATCAGTTGGAATAGTGATAGGTTTCGTTTCAAAATAAAAATATTGAACTCATTATGCAGGTTGTGTCAACTCACCAATGAATTTTTCTTTCCAGGAAAGAAACTACGGAATCTTTATTTTATAAATAATGGTTACTCGTGTTTGTGTACGACGCTGACGGCACTAGTGTTCCTCAAACCTGTTTGCTAAACAAGTACGACGTAGAAAGATTACTCCAGATTATTTTGCAACGCGTTAAGTTTCCAGGAATAGTTTATAAACGTACCAGGGCACGTGCAGGATTCTGAATCCGTTAATCCAGGCGTGGTCGTACGTATGTATTTCTCAGTCTATACTTTCTGCCATGTAGAGTTCATTAACTATCCTAATTGCCACTGTTTGATCAATTTGAGATTATTGAGAGCTTGCCTTTTCAGATTTTGAATACGAATTATGTCTCTGCTTGGCTTTTTTCAATTGCAATTCTTTCCTATTACTTTACAAAAATAAACACGAGGTTTTTTAATTTGTCCTTCGTCGAGCCTTGGTGATAAACTAAACAGAGCATCTTTAAAAATAATATTTTACCTGTATCATAAGAAACAGAGATTTTAGATCGCATACAGTTCCAACAAGTACAAATTCTGTCTACACCTAATCTGCCAGTCTTATCCTGACATTTACATTGTCAGAATAAAAGCGAGTTCACTTAAAATCCGAGAACCTAGTACTAGGCTTCTGTCATTTTCTTTTCGGATTTGATCAATCACTCAGAGCCTTTTATTCAAAATCACAAAATCTATTTGACTAAAAAAGAAAAGTACATCAAAAGTGCTATTCTTTGATTCTACTATTCAACAATGCGTCATTGACGAGGATACGAATATATTTTAATCATGTCTTGTTCATTCATAAGTTACACACATGAATCCGTTTATACTATGGGTTTTGTGCATAAGGTCGATGGGGTGCTGCGCACTCCATTTAATCTCAATACTTCAATTTTCTTCAAACAATTTTTCCTGTAATCCTTTCAGAGGCCTGTAGAAGGACATTATTGAATATTACAAAGGAAAGTAGGTTGAGAATAAGCCCTTGTCAGCGTTGTCCATTATGGAACAAATAAATATGACTTCATAAATCCTTCTGTAGCCATTGCCGTCAGGTCTAGACGCCATGTCTGTGTGTCTCGGGGCTCCGACAAATCACATAAAAATTGAAGATGTAATGAAAACCCTTTCAGTAGTCACTTCCCTGACGACAGAGTGATGCACTACGGGATAAAATTAAGTTCCTTTCATCATTTGCAATATGCACCAAATAATGAGTCAAGGTTATGGAACAATCATTGAAGTTGCTTTGTCGTACGAAAAGTCTCAAATACAGACAATATGTAATGGTTTCCAATCACAATTACCATTCAGAGAGTCCGTAAAAGAACTCAGCCTTTCTCCTCGCTTTCACTTGCTTTCTCCTTTCTTTTCAAGGTATTGTAGTCTAATTAGTTGGGTCGTCTAGTCTCATTCTCCTATTAAGCCAAATGGCATTTTACTCGGTTTGCGTACGGAAGTTTCGAAATATAATAATGTATAACGCGTAAAGAATTTTCTACCTCAGCTCTAATTGATTGCCAAAAGTTTGACAAATATTATGCCTGGATTCCTATGCTTCCAAAATTAGACCAAAAAGGTACGTTTAGTAGCTCGTCAAGGTTAGAAATCCTTACCGCTCAAGCATCAACAAAATCATTAGGAAATTTTTAGGGAACGATCACTTTTACGGTTCAAGGATACTGCGCAGTCAGAATATTACCACTGAAATGAAAATGAAATGAAATGAAATTTGGTTTTATTGTGTTCCACAAGCTTTAGCCCACAACACAAAACCCCGACCTCCCGCT